>OZ034805.1:17432658-17580158 GCA_964028335.1 Altica lythri
TCCGAAACCGGAATGTCCGAATTGCATCCCAGGCAGAGCAGGTAGATTTTATACCATCCGAGTTGCATCCCATATCCGTCCGAATTGCGTCCCTCGACCAATTTTGTTTTAGGACATAACATATATATTTTGCGATAATAATAGACAGTGTTGCCACGTTTAGTTAATGCAAAGTATTGTGATATCGAAATTAATATAGTTTTCGGGATTGATCTTCGGCCGAGTTAAAATTAAAGTTTCTTGGTATTTTGTCCTAACGTTTTACCGTTAAAGTCATACGTAAAATGTATCGCCTAATAACCAGGACAGGACAAATTTTTTAAATGAATACAAATTATTTAAATATCATTCTCAGAGTACACTCAGATCTTGGGAATATAATAGCTATTTATGTAATCAGTTACGAAAAGCCTAATTTTAGTGTCACTTTATATGTCAAAATTTGAAAAAGGGTATTTATTACACTGTTATATTGCCCACAACCAAAATAAAAATTAAAATTTTACTTAAGATCCAGAAAAGAAAGAGAAACTAAATTCCGAATAAAATCAACTTCCAAAAATAGAAAGTTAATGTTATTTATCAAAAACCCCAAATAATTAACGACATATTGTATGGGAAAATTTATAAATGTTAATGACTAATGGGGTATTAAGTGAGGATTAAGTGAGGATTAGTGCTTTAAAAACGGTTGACCATTAAGCTGGATTTATAAACTTGACGTTGCTGTTGCCGTTCCCGTTGCCGTTTGCAGTTGACGTTACGTTTGCAGTTTGCTGTTCACAGTTCAAGTTGGTGTATTTATAAACCTAACGGTGGTCTAGTGCGAATGTCAAAATGCTTGGCAACATGACAACTGACTTTACTGAGTTTTGTTTTTTTTTTGGTTTATTTGTTATATGTTAAGTTATTGGACATTTGTTACAGACATTTATTTAGTTAGTTTTGAAGTTATTTGGACATTTATATATTTGACAGTGTAATGATAATGATTAATAATAATAATAATAATAATAACGTAAAATACTACAAATAAAAAAACGATCAGCAAACGAACCAAACCCAAACGAATAATAAAAGTAACAAGTAACAAATACCAACACTGCCATTTCTACGAACTTAAAATAGTTGACAGTTGTCTATTTTTAAAATAACGAGATTTAATTGGCCCATTGTCGAACTGCACCCCAACGGCAACAGCAAAAGATAAAACTTGGTCATCTTCGAACGACACCGAACGTCAGCGGAACGGAATCCATCTTCCGAACGTCAACGACTACGGACTTTATAAATCCGAGTTAGGGATACCTTGTTTTTAACTTTGAACGGTAACGGCAACTGCGAACTGCAGCGAACGGCAACAGCAACGTCAAGTTTATAAATCCAGCTTTATACTTTACCAATAGTTCAAATTTGTGATTCGTTCCGGAAACTTCGTACTTCGTACTAACATTTTATAGTTATATACTGTGTAAATTTGGTGAAAATATGGAGATCAGTACCTACGGTTTTAAGCGAAAAGGGTAATAGACCGTCAGCCCAAGGTATAAAAAATTGAACGATCCTTGACCGTATGCCCTTTGAAAATTCGATTGGAATATATGTGCCAATTATGTTAAATTTGAAATGGAACTTGCATTCTGGTTCTATAGTTGCAAAATTCCGGAAAATGTTGAAACAAAATTATGATAAATTTTAACAAAAGTTGACCGTATGCCGAGGTAATAAGAAGAAAGTTAACGAAAAAATAATCCAGCGGAAAAAGGTCGGCATACGTGTAGGGTGGTCCCAAAGGGATGTAATAAACCCTTGAAATTGCAAACAATTGTTATACCTTCTTTATGATAGCTGACCGTATGCCTCTAAGAGATATTTATTATTTATGACGTACGATATACTTATGCCTAACGGCATACCGATCGGCTGGTTCCAAGTGGTTCCTTACCTCCAAAACATGTGTCGAATTTTTTTTATTCTTTTTTATGATCGTTAACTATATGCCATTAGCAAATATGATAAATTGTAATCAATGCTATCATATGTAGCTTTGGCATACAGATCGAGTGGTCCTAAAGTAGTGGCATACGTATTAAAAGATGTAAAAATTTTAAATGACTTTTCGATGATCACTGACCGTATGCCAATAAGTTTATCATTAGACAATACTAAAATGTAATGCATAATGAAAGGGCATACGCTCATCGCGGTCCCTAACATCAAAAATTAAAATTGAAGTTAAATATTAATTTTTGACAATCGCTGACCGTATGCCATTATGTATATTATTAAATAATTGAAAATTTAAATACCCTGCAAAAGGGCATACGGTTTTAGTGGTTCCATACCAAAATTATCAGCTGAAATATCTATTACTCCGAACGAGCATGTCTAGTGTGTATGTGAAGTGATTGTGTATATGTATTAGACGCAACCAAGCTTCGACCAGGCGATCATCGATTCTCCGCAAATAATATTCGAATTTTTGAGGTAACGAACCACTAAAACCGTATGCCCTTTGACAGGGTATTTAATTTTTCAATTATTTAATGATATACATAATGGCATACGGTCAGCGATCGTCGAAAATTAATATTCAACTTCAATTTTAATTTTTGAGGTAAGGAACCACGGTAATCGTATGCCCTTTCATTATACATTAGATTTTAGTATTGTTTAATGATAAACTTAATGGCATACGGTCAGTAATCATAGAAAAATCATTTCAAATTTTTACAACTTTCATATACATTTCTGAGGTGAGGAACTACGATAACCGTATGCCTTTTTGCAAGTGGTCATTTTATAATGTAAACTTCAATTTTAAGTAGATTTTTTATGGTTAAGAGTCATAAAATAGAATAAAAAATTTTCGACACATGTTTTAGAGGTTAGGAACCACTTGGAACCAGCCGATCGGTATGCCGTTAGGCATAAGTATGTGGTACGTCATAAATAATAAAAATCTCTTAGAGGCATACGGTCAGCTATCATAAAGAAGGTATAACAATTGTCTGCAATTTTAAGGGTTTATTACATTCCTTTGGGACCACCCTACACGTATGCCGACCTTTTTCCACTAGATTATTTTTTCGTTAACTTTCTTCTTATTACCTCGGCATACGGTCAACTTTTGTTAAAATTTATCATAATTTTGTTTCAACATTTTTTGGAATTTTGCAACTATAGAACCAGAAAGCAAGTTCCATTTCAAATTTAACATAATTGGCACATATATTCTAGTCGAATCTTCAAAGGGCATACGGTCAAGGATCGTTCAATTTTTTATACCTTGGGCTGACGGTCTATAATTTTAATTGTTATTCGAGGCTATACATTCTGTTTTCAAAAAATGTTAGCCAAAGATGCGATGAAGAGGTGGCAATGTACAAAACGGAATTGTAAGGCTTTTCTTAAAACAAATTCTACAGATGATGATTTAATTAAATCAGTGTTAAATCACAACCATGAGAAATTACCGGAGGAAATTTTAAACAGACAAAACATTAGTAACTCTGTTAAATGTGCTGCTGTCAGTGACGTGTGTGAAAAGCCAATGAAATTAATTCGGAATGAAATAAAAAATACGGGTATAGATTCCTTAACAACTAAGGATGTAGAACGAATTCGTAAAAACATTCATAGTGCAAGATCGTCAAAGGGTCTAATACAGGTTCCAAAAAGCGTAGCCGAATTTCAAAATTCAATTGAAGCTGTCCCCATCGTGACCAATAAAAATGAAAATTGTTTGTTGAGAAACGATAAAGAAAATAACATCATTTTATTTTCTTGTCAAACGAACCTTAATTTCTTGTCTTCTTGTTCTAATCTTTACGTAGATGGTACGTTTCAGTATTGTCCAAAATATTTTCAACAATTGTTTACCATTCATGGTTTAAAAGATAACACCTATATTCCACTAGTTTTCTGTTTGCTTCCTAACAAACTTTCTTCGACATATTTTCTTGTTTTCCAGTACTTACAAGAAGAGTGCTTTAACCTAAATATTGCTTTAGCCCCTAAAACAATAACCGCAAATTATGAAATTACAATTCATAAAGCAATTTCAGAAACTTTTCCTTTGGCATCTATCCGTGGCTGTAAATTTCATTTGGGACAATCCTGGTTTAGAAAAATTCAAGCGGTTGGCTTATCAGTTCCGTATCAAAATAAGTCAGGCCAATATGACGAAATTTCGAAATACCTGACATACATCTTTGGTTTATCTTTCCTTGACCCTAAAGATGTTGGAAAAGTTTACGCTTTTGATTTGGCTGCAGTTCAACCAGAAAATGACAAAGTAAGTGAATTTTGCGACTATCTTGTCGAACATTATATAGACGAAAACGCGACATTTCCACCACATATTTGGGCTGAACATTCAGAAACCATCCAACGAACAACAAATGCTTGTGAATCTTTTCACTCCAGGTATAATCAGTCCTTTTACTGTGATCATCCCAACATAAATACATTTTTAGATGTACTTTTGCAGTTTCAGATAGACACATACATAAAAATGAATAGTGTATACCTTATACCAAAATTAAACACCAAGGTAATTAAAAAAATAGATTTTATTAAAACGAAAATTAAAGAGCTAGAAGAAAATAAAATTACAAAGTTTGAGTTTGTAAAATTTATTTATTTAATTAACTTGTATTTTCTTTTAACATATTACACTTACTTTATAAATTTTTCTCATATCGTAATACAAAAAAAAAGAGTGTGCGTGTAACCTTTACGCGCGATTGAAGTAAAACTTGTTGACGTACGTATCGGAAAATAAATATTTAATTACAATTCAATCATATTTATTGCCTATATACTTTACAAAAAAAATGAGATGTTATATTTATATTATTCATTAGAAATAGGAATTTGAAAGTTATCATTATTTTTTTTATATATGAAATAATAGGTTTATGATAACTAAAATGTGAAACATAGATTTTAGTCTATAAATACCATTAATGTATTTGAAACCGTTTGAAAATTTCATAAATAAATTTCGGAAATTTAAACTCCTCCCATAGCTGAAATTATACAGTTACTTCCATCAGAATCTTCCGTTAGAATCTACCCCTAGTCGTGCCTAAAGAAGTTTTGCTTCAATAATAGGTAAACAATATTAAAAATATACACACATTACGTTTAGAATGTGTGATTTTGTAGCTGTATCTACCTTATTGTAGTACATCACAACACAAGAGCCTTCGATAGTTAGATAACCATTTCATTTTGTAGCATTTTATACGAAGGATCTGTTATTGGTGGTCAAAGGTCAGCCATCTTGACTAGTGGTTTTATGGCCTTTATGGCTACCTAACCAAACCTAAAATAAGTATAAGAAAGTGTTAAAATATTTTGAATATTATTATTTTATGAACAAAAACGTGCAACATGCTTCTATACTCAACGTAAAGATTCCGTATAAACAATTATTTACTATCATAATATGTATGTATGTATATAAACTTACTTAATCAAATCATAATGAATGTGGCTGTCTCGTAATTTTTTCATTTTTGTCATTTTTCTTCAAATCTTTCTGGCGCTTATAATATCCCCTTTGACGTTCACAATTTATTTTTCTTTTTAGCTCTTTAAGTCTATAAAACGAAAATAGCTAGGTATAAATAATAGGTATAAATAATTAGGTATAAATAGTGTAATTACACACCAAAAATAAAATTTATGCATATAGAGTACCTACCTATTCACTCATTTTCAATCAATATTTTTTCATCACTTTCTTCATTAATAAATCCACATTGTTTATTCATATTTAATACAAACACTTTATACACAAAAAACTATTTATACAATGTATTTCGATTGACAAGATGATCAGCTGTCAATTCATACAATTACAGATTTAATTTTATTTTATATAGGAGGCAAAATCGCATGAGCGCCTCTAGGATTATTTTCAGGGGGTGCATCTGCATCTACACACTATTATGATCTAATATATTTATAGAATGTAGAATGATTTGGACAGCAACCGCGACGCCTTTAGTTTTTATTCAAACAATAATTTAATAAAAAAATTAAAAAAATATATAATTTTCTGGTAAATTCAGGTATTTTCTTTCATAGCAGGGGGGTGCAAGCGCACCCTCTTGCACCCTGCTGCAGGCGCCCATGCAAAATCGTGTCAGTATTAGGTTTTGTTTCCGGTTTCTGTTATTAGAATGACGTCACGTCCGTTAGAATAACTTTTTTACTCCTAGTGTCGCTAAAGAAGTTTTACTTCAAAAATCCTGTAAACCGCTGTAGATGTAACTAGTTAAAACGTCTACGGTAGTTTCGTGTTTGTTAAGTGTGTGCCTTTGTTTTTCGAATAAAGAGAATTAAAGTTAATGGCTCAGTACTTTACGCTCCTATTATGTGATTATTGATCAAATAAACGATGGCAATGTGCCCTTCTATCGGCCAAATTAGATGATCCGATCCCTAAAAGGGCTGGTAACCGGTCAAAAAATTAAAGACTTCAGTATAGTTAAGGTGATTTTCTTTTATTAAGTTATCCCTTTTGATTTTAACCAAGATAAATGAGAACAAATTGTTATTGATTATATGTTTATATCCAAACATTATTTACAGAATGAATTAGTGTATAGCTCTTAGTTCTTGTTAAATAGGTAAAGATTAGTAAATAGTAAAGGTTTAATTTTTATATAGAAATTTTTAGCAAGCTTTTATAAATTAGGTAATAATATTAAAATTGTAAATTTTTTTCTCTTAAGAAATAATATAGGAATAGATCAATAGAAATATTTAAATATTTGCCATGCCCAGATTTACCAAGAACTTTATCTCTCGCAAAAATCTTAAATACCACACCATAACTAAATCTTAAGTAAAGTTGTAGGAACTGGGAGAAACGGATTTTCCCTCTTTTTATGTCTTCAAACAAGAAGCGGGAAGATTTTTATCTTAACCGCCATATGATCCAAAACATACTCGTTCTTAACAAATCTTAAATCGTTGTAAAAGCATTCTGTAGATTTTAGATTTTCCAAATATTTCTAGATCGATCTGCTTGCCAGCGTAATAAGTCTCTGAAAAAGAGTTTAGTTGGAAATGCTGAATCCGGATATTCCAACTTTTAAAATATCGTAGTCAGTTAGCTCAATCCATGCTATTGCTCTAATAGAAGTGCATTCTTAGAGTAATAAGGTTTTTATTGATTTACCTACTACCTGTTAAAATCAATAAAGGTAAACAGCAGTATATTTTGTAAAATACAGAAAAAATATTTTTTGTGTACTAACATATACCTTTATTTAATTAGTTAATAACTGATTATCTATTTTGGGATGTTCAATTGTTATATTAGAGGAATTAAAAATTCAAACATTCAAGTGATACATTTATATTTCATTTTGAAACAAATATGAGTAGGTACTAGAATAGTGATTATACTAAACGAGTTGTGAAGTGCTACCTCTTATTAGATTAATCTGAGAACGTCCATTTTGCAGAAGAAAAAATTGTTAAATGCATAATAGTTCAAAAAGACAAAAATTCAGATTTGTAATACTCTATACAAATCTTACCAAAAGCCAAAATCACTTACTTAGGTCGTCCCTAAAGTTTGATGGATAAAACTGAAAACATTAAAATTAGTACAAATTTTTGAAATATGGGTCAGGGTTATCTACGGTTATAAATATTATATTTTATTATATTCTTTAGAAATATATTTGGTAATGTCAAAATTAATCTATTTACCCCCAAAGAGACAACCTTAGTCCAACCTTGTTCAAAATCGTAATTGTGGACCAAATCATTAAATACATTATAAAAGTAAACGCTAGATACAGGATTGTTACCCGCGTTTTGAAATTATTATGTAATGCTAAATAAATATAGTTTAAAAAAACTAAAAAACACGCTTTTATAGCATATGAAACTAACAAGTAAAAAAATAAATGTAATTAAGGAAAACTAAAAAGCATGTTTCCGAAAAACATCGAACTAAAAAGTTAAAAATATTTTTCAAAATAAAATTAAAACAAAATTAAATGAAAAATACTAGTATTATTGTGAAAAAAGCGTGGGCGCTTGACATTCGAAAAATATGGTATGCAGCGCCCACGCTTTAGTCCACAATAATACTAGTATTTTTCATTTATTTTTGTTTTAATTTTATTTTAAAAATTATTTTTAACTTTTTAGTTCGATGTTTTTCGGAAACATGCTTTTTAGTTTTCCTTAATTACATTTATTTTTTTACTTGTTAGTTTCATCTGCTATAAAAGCGTGTTTTTTAGTTTTTTTAAACTATATTTATTTTTTACTTTTTAGTCCAATTTATTTTATTTCAATAGATTCGTTAATTTGCTGTGACGATTACAAGACCCTCACTCAATCATTATTCGTTTATTTAGTTGGCGCACAAATTACCCACTTCCGGCACGGGGAGGTAGTGACTAAAAATAACGATACGGGACCAGCGTTGCCATGCCATAAGAAAATTTTTCACCACATCTATTGAAGACAAGATCCCCACTTTTCCCCACTTCGTAAAAAATGGCGGCAAATTTAATATAACAGTAACATAATTAAAACTATTGAGTTTATTTAAATATATTTCTTTTAATATAATCAAAATAAGCATAAACACAGTTGCAGAAACATCAATACAAACATAATATGAAAAAAAAGAACTAAATTAAAAAACAACATACAATTATTCATAAATATTGGTATATTTATCAAAAAAGTAATGTAATTTGCACCTAATAACTATTTAAAATTTATTTATAGTTATTTTTTTTTTACCAATAGAAAGTGTCTTCTGGTAATAAAGCCAAACAGCTTACATTATTATTTGTGATACTGTAAACAATGTTATCTTTACATTTCCCGTCAATACTCAATAGAGTGCAAGTGCAACATTTAGGATTTTACAGAATAGTTTCAGTCAGCGCGTCAGCGAATAGCGACCATAATTAATAGTAGCTATACATCCAATATATTAGTTTAAGGTTTTAGAATAATTATAATATACGTATATTTTTGCTGTAAAGGCATAATTTATTTAAATACCATAATTATTCCCCACTTTTATAGTATTTTTCAATAAATATCACCACTTCCCCACTTTTTCACCACACTGCTTTTATTTGTTGAACTTTTCCCCACATGTGGTGAAAAATCCCCACTAATGGCAACCCTGTACGGGACTCATCCGATGCAGCAGCCGCGGAGTGGAGAGTTACAAACAAACAAACATACATACATACATACATACATACATACATACAAACATACAGGTGAAGTTAATAAAAGCGTGTTAAAAAGCAATCCTAATCGAAAATGAAAATGTCTACAATATCTGCTATGATTATAGTAACAGCACATACATTTAACATAAGCTTTGGAGGAGAAATAAAACAATTAATTTTTATCTAAAAAAACCTCAGAAGACGCAAATTGGCAGTCCACAACAAAATAATTTAATAGTGAGATGGTTTAACTACCTAGGAGTAAATAAAAACCTAAATGATCATATAATAAAACAAAATGATTAATACAAAAATTTCACCTAATTTAACGGAAGCCACAAAAAGCGGAGTTCAAACATCAACAATTGGAAGAATAATAAAAACGACATATATAAAAATATTAAGAACCATGTGGGATAATATAAAAAGAAAGGATATCAAAGAGGAATATTATGATGAGATGTGTTAAAACACGTAGGGGGTGTTGAAAAGTCTACGTGGATACGATGCGGAAAGAGATGGGCAAAGTGAACCATCAGAAAGAGAATAAACGTAACAGATAAATGTAACGGATTAAACGGGTACGAGCCAATTGAACACCAAGCTCTCGATGTAATAAATGTAGACCGGCCAATTGAACACCAAGCCGATCAGGTACCTTTTCAAAGCAACCTTTTGCGACAGGCCAATTCAGCACTTTTACCTGGAAAAAATGTTTATGTTAATCTCTTAATTTTTTTTTTTTTAAATCTCTTAGTTTAATTTAAATTTGTAGTCTGTTTATTATTGGGAAAGAGAAAACCCCTTAAATGTCCATCCCTATTTATTGAATTCAATAGTTATCCCCACTAGTTCTCTAACTGTAAATAATTTCATATATTAAATTTTACCAGTTTTCATCTAAACCTCTTAGTGCTCAGAAAAAATAATGGAGTAAATAAGTGATTTTATTCTAAGTGAGCGTGGCCAGCAAATGCTTGTTCTAAATGATTATAAATTTACAAAACGTTAAGACCTGAAAGCTGGGGTAATATATTGGGTGTGTTCTGTAAAGGGCTGTAAAGCAAAATGTCATACCCGAGGTAAGTTTAAGTATTTTCAATATTTTTGAAGTTATACTTCTATTGGGACACTCTGTAGAAAAAGATTGTGTTGAGTTAAATGGGAAAAATCATTACATATGTAATGGTGTGAGTAAGAGAGAGACAGAAACACTTATAAGGTATAACATGTTATTAGTCATAACTATAAGTCCTTTGAATACCGTTTAAACATTCAGTACATTGAAAAGGGATAGATATACAAAAAACAGTCTGAACTAATGTATAAATATCATAGTGACAGACCACATGATTATTTGACAGATTATTTTATAATTCTGTCACGTAAGTGAAGTAAAGTTTAGCATTTTATATTAATAATACTATCCAGTAATGAGTATTGTATTGTAGTCTAAAATACCGTCATATGGTTGCAGTATACTATGCTTTTAAGGTTGTTGGCTACATAAACGGAGTTTTTACGAATAGTCGAGAAAATAATGTAAAAATAGGAAATTGCATTTCTGCATTCGAAAAGTGCATCTCGAACAGACAATAGAGAGAAAACTTACAATTCGGTAAGTATTGCTGAAAATGGGTTCAATTTATAAACTCGGGGTTTTTGGGGTCGCTATACACGAATATCACGATTCCGAAAGTCTCCGCGGCACTTGGTGCCTAGGGTATTTACCTCTTCTCCTAGGGTTTAATGTAAATTTTGTACGAAATCACCTGGTACTTGGTGGTTTTTTGAGTTGGTAAATACGATTATAATAATGACGATGGTCGTCGAAACACCTGGTGCTTAAGATGGACCTCGTCTCCAGGAATATTATGCAAATTAGATACAAAAAGAGTGTGGACTCGGTTTTTGTGGATGTTTTTGAGGTCGCTAACCACTAATATCATATAACGATAACAAATTTATGAATTCGGGCGTGTGCATAGATGTATAACTTCTGCCGGCAGTCCCACTGACTGCCACACTCATTTTTTTTAAGACAGTGGATTATCGCTTGTTTATTACAAAAGAACAGACACTGGACATTATGACTTTTTTATTGAGTAGGTACATATTTTCAAGTGAAGTCATATTGTATAAATGTACTAAGAATAACTTTGCAATGCTTATTTCTGCAATCGGCCGTACCATCTCTTTTGAAATTGTAAAATTACCTATTCAAATAAGTTGATAACAAGTGAAAGCTTTCTTGTACATACATATGCTAACATCTAATAACCTAATGTTTTCCAGATTTAAACGTTCTGTATCTTTCATTAGATTACAACCATCAAGTCGACTTGCAAAAGTCGGCAAGCTGTAACTAATAGTTGCAAAAGAAAGGCCGTGAATGATATTTGCCAACGACCATCAAAAATAATGAATATGGAAATTTCGACATCATCGTATAAAGAAAATATAACAACTGTGGATCTGGATTTGATAAGGCATACCATAAATCGGAATCGATTGAAAACTAATATGTCAGCTACGCCAAAAAATATACATGATGTCCAAGAATCTCTAAATGTTATGAATTTACTAACAGACAAAAACGAACAATTTTTATTGAGTAATGATATTAAAACTAATATTGTTATGTTTGGTTGTACATCTAATTTGGAATGTTTATCGGAGTGTGATACAATTTATATGGATTGGACATTTAAATATTCATGTTTTTGTTAAAACACTTGTTGAATTTTAATGCTTAGTTTATATTAAAACACAATAGTACGAGAGCCCAAGACCAAGATTTTTGTCTCATAGCAATACGGCCAAAACCGCATCAAATCGATAGATACGATTATCCTGAACTCGAAAATACCTATATCAGACATTTTCCGCGTAGCGTTTGACCTGACCGAATTTTCAAAATTGTCAAAGAATTTTACCGAACTGCATCATAGCAATATGTCTGATTTTCAGACCGTAGTTGAATGATAGTTCTGAGATACCGGAAACATATTTTTCAGACGTTAATGGTGTAGCGTAAACCCGGAAAATCACTTACAAAAATTAGAAATGAGACAAAAAAAATGTCTCATAGCAATACGTCTAAAAATCTTTTTGATTAGTAAATTTTGGTTATTTGATGCGAACAAAACAATTTTCAGACATTTTGCGCGTAGCATATAGCCTGAGCGCATTTTTTAAAATGTTAACAAATTTTACCGATCGGTATCATAGCAATATGTCTGAAAATTGTTGGACATGATAAAATAAGTTGTCCACATGTGCAAAAAATTGATATCAGACGAATTAAGTGTAGCACCTTCTCTATCAGACAACTTTTCGATATTCAGATATCATTTCAAAATCGTATTGAGGCATCTTGAATTCTCTGTTACAAACCAATGAATAAGTTGGGACCCTGAATGATGAATGATAGTTCTAGTTGCCATTGAATTATTTCAAAATGTATTTCCCTTCTTCATTCTAAAAAAAAATACTTGCACACAAGATCCAAGCTCAAACATTTCTAATCCGGAAGTATCCGTGATAAAAATTGCAATTACGAAGATAATTGGTTCATTTTAATTTCAATACGACTCCCTATCGGCCTACTATTTTTTTTCAATATTCATAACGACAGAAGCCACCGTGTGATCTCAGCTTTGAACAGACTCTTGAAAAAAATTACCACAAAGGAGAAATTTTCTATCAAATATACTAATTTATTTCTCGTTCGTTTATCGATAATATTCATGATCAGTTAAGGAAGAGATTATCGATCCTCGTGTGGAAGTTCGAAAAAAAAATTCCTGGGTAAACCGGAAGTGTGCTAAAGTCACACGTAATTAAGTTAAATCGATTCCACCAATTAACGAGACTTTTATCAAATGAAAACGTTAAATGATCTTTACATTTTAATTCAAATTTTATTAGATTATTAGATGATAATTAACAAAGAATTTACCCGAAACCGTACCATTGAAGTTGAAGGAATGAAATAAATCTCACAAAAGGAAACTGGGATAGAGTTCAGAAAAAAAAACTGTTTATTCACAGTTACAAAATGTTGACGGATTCGGAATCGTCGTCTTCGAAATCACTCTCGACGTCGCTTGGGAGAACTTCAACGTCCTCTTCTGTAAAATAAACATCATTAGGAAAAAACAAAAAAGAAATTCTAAAAAAAAAATTCTGAAAAACTAAAAAAAAATTCTAATTCAAACTAAAAAAAAATCTTCAAAAAAAACTAAAAATAAATTCAGTTGTCAGTTTCGTCAATTTGGTCGCCAAATGTAAGATTATCTGAACATTCTGAGCTCCATTCTTCGGAACTGCCCGTATTGACATTGAAAACTAAATCTTGGGCAGTGTCGAATAGATGCTCTTTTTTCATTAAATCTAATTCGTACTTATGTACATGTTCGCAAACTCTTTTCCACTCCTCAGTGGTAATGCTGGAGAACTTCTGTCTTGTCAGATTTTCGACGTCACCACATCTAAATGTTATATTATGACTTCCAACCCAATTTTTGACCGCGGCCCAAATCTAAGTGAGCGTCGTTCCAACGTTTGGAGCAGCTGCCGAGTGAGCTGTATAATAGTAAGAGAGGGGCAGGAGCGTAACACACGAAAAGCCGTACCCACCGCAGGAGCGTAACAAGCGCTGAGGCGTCTGCCGGGCGACTCCGAAACGTTTTTTTCATTTTTGGGAGTATATGCTACACTCAAAGTGTCTGAAAACAGGTTTTTGGTAATCCTGGCAGCAATACGAAAAGTTAAAAAAAAAGTTTATCCGTATTGCTATGATACAGGTCGGCTAAATTTTTTGACATTTTCAAAAATGCGCTCAGGCTATATGCTACGCGCAAAATGTCTGAAAACAAACTTTTTCGTAATACAATTATAAAATCTATGTACATTATCGATATCAGACGTATTGCTATAATACCGACTGCCTTTTTTTTTGACACAGCAGAAATGGCCTCCCACGCAGTAGCTACACTTTCGACCGTTACTGCACACCTAGTCGGGTTCAAAATCATATAATCTAACGATTTAATAGGGTTTTGGCCGTATTGCTATGAGACATGGTTTTGGTCGTGGGCTCTCGTACTACAAAGTATTAATAACCCTATTTTTTGATATATTATAAGTACCTAGGTATGGTTTAAAGATACAAACTAATAGCGTAATTTTTTAATAAAAAATGATTACCATGGTTTTGGATATTTATTTTTCCTAAAAAGATAAATATTTCAATTAATTCTACCTTATAACTTCTTACTTTTTATTGAATGTAATGGTAATAAAGTGATCAATAGGCTAATCTAAAGTGCTCAATTGGCCGGTCTCTGTTTGGGCCTTGGTGTTCCATTGGCGTGTTCGCAAAAGGTATACATTTTTACCTGTGGGTAATAAAGTGTTCAATTGGCGTCCGTCCGATTAAACAAGACTGATTTATACTATGTATAAGGACAAAAAAAATTCCTGTTAGTTTACTTTTATTCTTCCTAAAAATATAAATAATTCAGCCTCGGATAGCGCATACATGATTAAACTGTTTCAAACAAGGTAAAAATAGAAATTTCCAGAAAAAACTAATATTAATAAATTAAATTCGTTACTTGTGACAAAAAATGGATAGATACAATTATAAAGTCGTCACATTTTTAAGTACTTTTTAGTAGACTCTCTAATTTAGTAATAACAGTAATAGTCAATTATTCAATTCTAACAACCTACATTCATTTTACTTTAATGAGTTTTGTTCTCAACTTTTATATGTCTGTTAACTTTACTATTTAAACAAGCAATTACTATTAAATATAATTAATTAAGAAACAGGATAAAAAACAAAAAACTATCTACACATGAAAATATACTTAAAATTGAACAAACGTTTAAACAATCATAGAGTGACTTCAAGAAGGGACAAATACTTGCTTTTACCCTGCACTATATAACTAAAAAGTCTTTACGTAAAAAGTAAAACAATAATACCTTAATAAGAAAGACTACAAAATAGGAGAATAGATACAAATTAAATACAAATGCAGATGATTTTTTTTGACACTTGCTTAATTACGGATTGTTTTCTAATGTTATGCAGGACTAAAAGTTAGAAATTTGTCTTTTTATTGGTAACATTTTTTAAGACTTAAAGGAAAGAAATTTCTGTAAAAAAGATATAAGACAGGAAACTTGGAAGCAAGACGGAAGTTGACAGAAACATGCGATAGAAGACAAACACTAGATGAAGAAGAGATATTGGCACGAAAGAACTGTGGGTCATGTAGTACATGATGTGACTTGACCTTAAGGTTAAAATTTTGATACAAAATAGAAAAATGTGTTTTTATACTAAATTACAAGGAAAAATCAAAGAATGGTTAAAATAAATAACTTAAGAAAATAACTAGGTTAGTTAAATAAAATACTACTTTAAAAACTGAAACTGAAACGTTTAGTTAACTATGTTTTTACAAATTTGTAAATTAAAGCAAGTCATAAAAATTATATAGTACATAAGGTGCAATTTAAAAATTATATATACCTAATATATATACCTATACAATACATACTTACAGTAACAAAAATTATACAAATAAAAAACAATATATTATTTAACAAAAATAAATAAAAATTTTCCATTGAGAATTTTAAAAATTCGTCAAGGCTACAAAAACAGTTTGAAACTAAAAAGATTTTAACAGAATTTTTAAATTTAATTGAAGATAAATTTCTTATTTTTTTAAGTAAAACATTGTATAGATTAAGGTTTAGCGAATTTGCTTTTCATTTTACTAATTTATGATGTGGAATTTTTCGTTTTAATATTGTTGTGTGAACAGTTGGTGTAAGATGAGTTCTAAGAATTTTATAAATACTAGGAGAAGATAAATCAAAGATAACGTTTTGCATAAGATTTTTACTTAGAATCATCGATTTAAATCACTTTGTAAAAGGTATAAAAAAATTTGATTTGCCATTACCTGATGAAGGTGTTTTAGCGATCAGAAAAGGGCTTTATAAAGTTATTGTTGGTATATGTAAATAAATTTTGTCAATATTGGTACATGGTTAACATATCTTGATAAATGAAATACCATAATACATCATATTATTACCTTATGGTACAATCATTGTGTAAACTCATTTGCATCTTGAGAGGTGAAAAAAGTTTACAGCCATCGTGTTTTTATACCTTTGGTATACACGAAAGCAACCTCAAGGCAGCACTGTTGTCGTGTCAGAATGTTTATTTTTATGGCACTTTTAGATTTTCTTTTGAGATATAAATTTTACCTATTTTAAGGTCTTTGCAGTTATGTAAATTTTTGATACTAAAAAATATGAATTATTTCGAATTTTAGGCATTTCAACGGTAATTCTGTGTAATTAATATTGACTTTGTTGCCTCATAATTCTACTGATAATTCGAATTCTTTTGACATACCTTTTTATTTCCAACGGTGGCACATAGAGTGAACTTTTAAATTTTATGACTTTAAGGGTAGTGTAAGCTCAGAAAAAACTGCCATTTATGCCTAGCAAGTCCTCGTAATAAAGTGATAGAACGTAAAGTTTTATAGAGTATTAAAGCACAACTATTAATCATTTTTTAAACTGCACCTTTCCAATTTATCTATATCACGTATACAAAGTAGATATCTAATTTAACAGAATCAAATTAATTACCAAAACTAACAATTTTTGATAAATTTTGGTTAAGGCAGCTTCAAAGTAATTGACAAATAAAGTATTTGTATTAAGAAATTAATCTAGTGAAAAATAAAACTATTATATTGAACATATATTATATATTAAACATAATGATAAAAAAAATGATACAAAACGTATTTAGTGCCATGCTGATATATATATATATATATATATATATATATATATATATATATATATATATATATATATATATATATATATATATATATATATTGTTATGATTCTCCTTTGGCTCCGGCTATTGTGTCTGGGTTCCTTGCAATTTTTCTTTATTTAAATAGGATTTTATTCATTTAAAGCATTAATATTTTATTTAAACTTTTAACTTCAATTACATTTATTTCCATTTAATACACTTCCATCTCTTTAAATAAAAATTCTAAATTTTAAAATTCAAACTATCTTTCAACATAAATTATAAAGTCAAAACTCAAATTCAAAATTCATCATCATCTCCATTGCATTTCACCGCTTTATATACAATTCAAAAAAAAATAATAGTCACTGGTCTATGTCGTCACACTATACAGTAAGATATTTTATTTACATAATAGACACAGTGATATCATAACAAATCCCCACAATTAAAAAAATGAAATTTTTTTCCAAAGATATTAATTAATTAATATTAATATTAATTAATTAATATTAATATTAATATTAATTTTTGAAATTTACTTTTATAAATTTAAAAAAATAATAATAATTTAAAATTTAAAACATAACAATTAACATTGGTTAAACATACTCCCGCGTCACCCCTTACCTGAGCCCAGTAGGGTGCTAATAAAAGAGCAATAAAAGAGACCTTTTCGCCTACCCTCACCGCATGTGGTTGTATGAATTCAGGATTTTACAATCTATTGTTTATATTTAACAAATATGTGTTTAATGTTTTATAAATAAAAATAAATAAATATCAGAAACGTAAAGATATTTTTTTTCTGATTTCAACCATATATAATACTTACGCAAAATTTTGTAGTTTACAGATATGACACCAATATTATTTTATATTATTTTCAAAACATTATTATGAGATTATCCCTTGCTGTTTTGGATTTAAATTTAATAATCATTGGGTATTTTTGTACCACATTATGAGATTATCTCTTGTTTGTTTCTCAGTGTAATTTAGAATATTTTGGTGACATAACTGTAAACTATAAAATTTTGCGTAAGTATTATATATGGTTGAAATCAGAAAAAAAATATCTTTACGTTTCTGATATTTATTTATTTTTATTTATAAAAAATTAAACACATATATTTGTTAAATATAAACAGTAGATTGTAAGATCGTGAATTCATACAACCACATGCGGTGAGGGTAGGCGAAAAGGTCTCTTTTATTGCTCTTTTATTAGCACCCTACTGGGCTCAGGTAAGGGGTGACGCGGGAGTATGTTTAACCTTAACATTTTATAACAAATTCTGAATACTTTAATTTTCTTCAAAATACCTATACAGGCTCTCAATATTAAATATTCCTCTAACATTTCTTGTTATCGGATCTTTAACAATATAACTATTAACGCCTTTTTCATTTACGACCCTATAAGGTCCTTCAAATATAGCTTTTAATTTTCCTGATTCATTTTTCTTTAAATTTCCACTTATATAAGCTTTTATTATCACCAATTCTCCTTTCCTAAACTTTACAGGATATCTCACTTTTATCTTAATTTTTTTATAATATTTTTCCCATACATCCATTAATCTTTTTCTTACTTTTTCAATAATGTCGTCGTATCTTTTTCTTTCTTCATCTTCTTCCCAATTTCGTTTCGGTTTTCGACCTAACATTAAATATGTTGGTGTTTCTTCTGTTATTACATTTGGAATATCATTTATAAGTATACATTTCTACTTTCTTAATATAATTTTCCCATTCTTTATGTTCCCTTCCATTTAAACTTATTCTTACAAATTTTATCACCTCTTTAATATACCTTTCTGCAGGATTTGCTGCAGGATGTCTTATACTAATACAATTCTTTTGAATTCCCTTCCTTTCTAAAAATTTTTCTAAATTTTGTCCTTGAAAATACGTTGCATTGTCCATTACACATGTCTTTGGCATACCTATTTCTTCTATAAATTTTTCTTAACAATTTTTAATGCTTTTATAATTTTTTCTTCTACATGGGTATAATTTTATAAATTTTGTAAAAACATCAACAATTACTAATATATGCTTATTATTATTCTTACTTCTTATTAGATTACTAATAAAATCTATTGCTATTACTTCCAATTTTTCCAGTGCTGTAACACTTTTTCCAATATTTTTATTCACTTTATTCTTATTTTTATTCAATTGACATATCTTACATGTTCTTGTTATTTCTTTTGCTATCTTTTGATCTTTTTTCATTATAAAATTTGCTCTAAATAATAACCACGATTTTCTTGAACCTATATGTCCATATGTTACATGCAAATTTTTTAATATTTGTTTTCCTAAATAACTTTCAATTACATAAACTTCTTTGTTTCCTATTTCCTTGATATAATATCCATCCTTGATTAGTGTATTTTGTTTTTCTTTTTCTGTTAAATTTTGTTGAGTTTTTATTATTTCTTCTTCTGAAAATATACCTTCATCTTCTATTAATTTATTCATTCCAATTTGTACTATTCTTCCTTTATCCTTATTTGCACTACTTTCTCTTGATAATGTATCTGCAATAAGATTTCCCTTTCCTCATAAATATCTAATTTCAAAATCATATTCTTGTAATACCAAAAATCCATCGATATATCCTATTATTATTAAAACGATTAACCATTGCATTCTTCAACGCCATGTGATCGGTTTCAATTATAAACTTTTTTCCAATTAAATAAAATCGACATTTTTGCACACAAAAAACTATACTCGCAAATTCCAACTCTGATACACTATAATTTCTTTCATATATTTTTGTGACTCGAGACATAAAACATATTGGTACTTCTATTCCATTTTGTATTTGTATTAAAACCCCTGCTAACTTATTAAATTCCAATTCATAGTTTGGATGATATACTTTCAAATTATTGGTAAA
The DNA here is from genome assembly GCA_964028335.1 of Altica lythri. NCBI lineage: Eukaryota > Metazoa > Arthropoda > Insecta > Coleoptera > Chrysomelidae > Altica > Altica lythri. The sequence goes on from OZ034805.1 coordinate 17,452,685, forward strand.
CATTTTTTTCAAATTATTAAACGCTTGTTCTCTTTCTTCATTCCATTCCCATTTTACATTTTTCTTTAATAATTCTACTAATGGAATCTGTTTTTCTGATAGATTTGGTATTAACTTTTTGTAATAATTCATCATTCCCAAAATCCCCTTATTTGCTTTAAACTTTTTGGTTTCTCAAATTTTAAAATTTTATCTACTCTTTCCGTATCCATCTGTACTCCATTTTTATTAATTTTAAATCCTAAATATATCACTTCCTTTAAAAAAATTGACATTTTTCTTTATTTATTTTCAATCCAGCTGAATCCAATTCTTTTAAAACAATATTTAAATGTTTTTTATGCTCTTCTTCACTTTTTGAATAAATTAATATATCATCCACATAATGAACAACAAAATTTTCATACTTGTTCAAAATTTTATGTAATGCTTTAACCAAAGCGGCACATGCACTTTGTATACCAAATGGTACTACTTTAAATTGATACCTATACTACGCCATCAATACTAAAACCAGTATATTTCCTACTACTTTTATGTAGGGGTATTAACCAAATACTATGATTTAAATCTATTTTACTGAAAATTTCAATTCCTGTTATTCTACCAAATATTGCTTCAATATGCATAGGTTTTTCATATTGTAGTATTGAAAATTTATTAATATTTCTAGCATCAAGACATAACCTTAGCTCTCCAGTCCCTTTTTTCACAACTACAATTGGATTAATAAATGATGTATCACTTCTCTCAATTATTATATTATTTTCTAGCATTTTATTTATTTCTATAGCTACTTGTTTTCTATATTGATATGGAATTGGATACGTTTTAACTCTAAAATTTTCTATATTCTTTACTTCAAATCTGTGAGTATATTCTTTAGCTGTATTATTCTCTTATCTAACTAAATTTTTATATTTCTTAAATAACAAATTGATTTCCTCTTTATATTTATCATCACTTTTTTTGTCCTCTCCTTCTTTCATCGTTTCCCCATTAATTCTTAGTTAATTTATATGTATTATCTCCTCATTATTGGTTATTTTATTAAATTTTGTTTGTTCTTCTTTCAATTTTATCCAACCTTCTTCATAATTAATAATAACATTCATTCTTTCTAATTCATCAGTACCTAATATTATATCATACTCCATATTTCCTATAATCAAACCTTGTATTTTATGTATACTATTTCCAATTTTAATATTAATATTTATAGTTCTATTAATTTCCCCTAATTTTTTTTCATTAGCACCTATTAACTTAATTCTTGGAATTCGAATCATTTCTTCTATTTTATTCCCTTCAATAATTTTTTCATTTATCAATGATGCTTCTGATCCTGTATCTATCAAAATTTTAATTTTCTTATTCACCAAATTTCCTTCAATAATTAATAATCCAATTTTGTCTTCTAATTTATAATTATTTTCTTCTAATTTTATAAATTCCCTTGAATGTATATAACAACATTTAACATTAAAATTTTGTAGGTGCTTATTTAAAAATTTTCTTGTTCTGGTTCTACTCTAACGTTTTCTACATTTTCTTCTACTTCTCTATTTTGCATATTAATTTGATTTATTCTTCTAGGTAGATTATTATTTCCAGTTCTATCTTCTCTATTATTATTATTGTGAATTTCATTCATATTTCTATATCTTGATCTTTCATATTTTCCATTACTTACATTTTGAAAACCATTTTCATTTCTGCTATTTCCATTTCTTGTATTATTATTATTTTCCATATTATTTCCATTTCTATATGAATTTCCATTTATACGATTTCCATTTTCTCTCCCATTATATCCATAATTATAATTTCCATTGTTTCTATTATGCATTTCTTCTCTTCCTCTATTATATCCATTTCTGTTTTGATAATTTCTAAATCTATCATTATTATAATTTTGTGACCTATTTTCATTAATCTTTAGATTTCTTTTAACCCGATTTAAATACTCAATCAATTATTCTTTTTTTCTAATATTTTGTATGACTATTGTATCAGAAACAGTTATATCATAATGTCTAAAAATATATAAAATAATTTCCTCTTCTCTCATAGGAGGTTCCAAATATTGGGCAACATTATATAATTGTAAAGCATAATTGGTTTAATTATTTCCTAATCTATAATTGAATTTTCCGAAATATAATTTTTCCCTACTCACCCCTTGTTTTGATTCACCCCAGATATATTTAAGGAATTTCCTTTCAAAATCATTAAAATTTAATATCTCATTTTCCTGTGTTGCATACCATAATGCAGCATTATCTTTCAAAGAACTTCTTATAATTTCTTTCCAGTCTCTTTTATTTCTAGTTTTAGTTTTAATCATATTCATATAAGTGCATGGATGTAATATGCTAATATTCCCTGTAAACTTTACTGCTCCTTCTCCTCCATGTATTACCATATATGAACCATCCTCAGTTCTTTCATTTTGCAAATCTTGTAATTTTTTTGTTTCATCTTCAAATTTCTTTGCTACTTCCATTGCGTTCCTTTCCATCGTTTGTTGTATTCTTTCGTTTTCTTTTTTATTTTCATTTTGCTGCTCCTTCACCTTTTTTTCTATATTATTAATCTTCTCCTGGTGTATATTACCCATTTTCTCCATCGCCTTAAATCCATCTTTCAATTGATTTACTTCTTTTTGTATTTTGATATTTTCTTCTTTAATAATATTTTTCATTTCATCTTTAATTTCACTTTTAATATTATTAATATCTACTTTTATACCTTCTATATTTTCTTTTACAATATTTAACTCTTCCTTATCTTCTTTTCTATAATTTTCTTGTTTTCTACTATTTTCATCCATTTTTCTATTAGTTTCATCTAATTTTTCATCCATTTTTCTATTATTTTCCTCCATTTTTCTATTAGTTTCATATAATTTTTCATCAGTTTTTCTATTATTTTCATCAAATTTATTTTCCAAAAATTTAAACATTCTTTCCATGTCTGTTTCTTGATGTGGTTTTGAACTAGTAGCATCCCCTATCACATCTACATTTACCACCTGAATAGTTGTATTTTATTCTCCTTCCGAAGATCCATCATTTTCCCTTATACCAATATTTTCTATTGTTTCATCTACATCCTGTCTTATAACATCATTACTTTGTGTTTCATCTTCTCTCCTTCTATTACTTCTATTTTGTCTTGTATCCATTTTATTTAACTATTTTTTACTATTTTATATTTAATTTAAAATGTCAATTTGTTATATTTATTTAATTTATATGTTGATATTTAAAAATTTAATAATTTTAATTTTAAAATTAATGTTTAGTTTTTAATTAAATTCTCCCCACAATTAATCACTGCCTCTATTATATAAACATAAATACCTTACCTATCTGTCAGTCTTGTCTGTCAAAGTCCTTGTCTTCCCTGTTTTTCGTTTTCTCGTTCTTGGTGTCTTCAGGTGCTTAGAGTTTTGAAGTTCTTGGTTTTATAGTAAAAGTTCTACGAGTTTTCAATAAGGGACGGTGAGAGTTATACAATATTTCTCTTACAATCATATTTTTAGTTTGTGTAAGTATGCAATAGATGACACTGTGTTTAAATTTTTTTTTTGATGCCTGAATTTTGTCCATGTGACACATAAATGCAACATAATCAAATTGACTTTTTAGTTTTCTGCGAAAGAATCTTTCCATTTTCATTGTGCTGTGTATTATTTTGCATGAAAATCGTAAAAAATTGTTGACAATCTTAAAAAATTATTGAAAATGGTGTAAAAATGTCCAAAATCATAAAGAAATCCTTAAAAAAAACTTAAAAAATTATAAAAAAATTCTTGACAATCTCAAACAATTCTTGAAAGTGATTAAAAAATGTCCGAAATTATAAAAAACGTAAAAATTGTTAAAAACTATATGAAATTCATGACAATCTTAAAAAATTGGTGAAAAAAATATTGAAAATAATAAATGCATTTAAAAACGTGAACAATTCTAAGAAATTTGGGACAAATAAACTGTGAAAGGCTTTCGCGGCCATTGTGTAATGTATCAATGGTTTTTGGGCTGTTAGGCCGGCGTCGATTGTCATTTCAACTTGACGTTTCGCCAACACGAGCGGTTGGCATCTTCAGAAGTTGCTTCCTGGTTGACAGTCTGCGAACTAATAAACTTTGCGTGATCGGAGTCCGTATTTATACGTCGAGAAGGAAGTGGGCGGGGCCTCAGTTGCTTTCGATTCCACTTGGTTCTGGTCGGTGTTGTTCGTTAAGGGTAGAGTTTTCGCACCATTTATTATCGGGACCCATGTTTTGTTAATCTTGACTGCTTCTTCTTTTTTATTAAAGTTGTTCGGGTGCTTTTCTATCTCTATGGCTTCTCTATAGAGTCTGGAATGGTATGCTGATGTAGTAGCAAGGACTTGGGTCTCCTCAAACTTAATCCGATGGTCCATAGTGAGGGTATGTTCCGCTACGGCGGATTTGTCTGTCTGCCCCAGACGGCAATTGGCCTTGTGCTCTTTGATCCTGGTGTTGATCGAGCGTTTGGTGGTTCCTATGTACACGCTTTCACATGTGCACGGAATGCGGTAACTTCCCGAAGCCGACAGTGGATCTCTTCTGTCTTTTGCCGATCAAAGACATTCTTTGATTTTTCTTGTTGGTTTGAAAATAGTTTTCACATTTTTCTTTCTTAGCAATCGACCAATTCTGTCTGTCACTCCCGGAATAAAAGGCAGAAATGCTTTTGCCACTGGTTGGATTTGCTCATTTTCCTTGGGTCTACGATTTGTTGGTCCAATCGATCTTTTGATTTCCAGTTCTGAATAACCATTGGCCCTTAAAGCATCATGAATATGAGTTAGCTCTGCGTTTAGTGCCTCGGGTTCGCAAATCCTTCTTGCCCTTTCTGCTAAGGTTTTGATGACTCCATATTTCTAACATGGGTGGTGGTTGGAATCCCTATGTAAATAACGATCCGTATGTGTAGGTTTTCTGTACACTGTGTGGCTTAATGATCTTCCTTTTCGTGATAATAACACATCAAGGAACGCCAGCTTGTTGTTGTCTTCGATTTCCATCGTAAACTGTATCTTTTCATGGATGCTGTTAATGTGTGTCAGAAATTCCTGCAATCTATCCTGCCCATGGCTCCAAATTACAAATGTGTCATCTACATATCTATACCAAACTTTTGGCTTGTATGGGGCACTGTCCAACGCCAGTTGTTCGAACTTTTCCATAAAGAAATTTGCTATTACCGGGCTGAGAGGGCTTCCCATTGCTACTCCTTCGATCTGTTCGTAAATCTTATTGTCCCATGAAAAATAAGTGGTGGTAAGGCAATGTTTAAACAAATTGGAGATGTCCTCTGGGAATTTATCATCTATATGTTCCATTGCATTGCTTAGGGGCACTTTTGTAAAGAGAGATACTACATCAAAACTTACTAATATATCATTCTCTTCAAGAACTAAGTCTTTTATTTTTGAAATAAAATGGGTGGAATCTTTGACATACGAATCAGTAAGTCCGATGTATGGTTGCAGGAGTGATGACAGGTGTTTAGCCAAATCATATGTCGGGGAACCAATGGTGCTTACAAAAATTTGGGAGAATTTAAAAAAAATATTGAAAATGGTTAAAAACAGGAATTTTAAACGTGAAAATTGCAAAAAATTAGTGTTTATCTTCAAAAATTGTTGAAAATGCTTATAAAACTGTCGAAAATCATAACAAATTAAAAAAAAAAAGGTAAAATCAGAAAAATATAAAAAATTATAAAAATATAAAAAAAAAACATCGAAAAACCAAAAGAAAATAAAAAAGAAAAAATCAAAAAAGAGTTTATATGAATAACAATAGCGAAAATAAAATATATAGAATAATGGAGGAAAAAATCGCACATATAGTAAAAAAAACATAGAAAATCAAAATAGGGAGACAAACGTAAAAAAAAAAAATAACCGAAAAAAATGACAAAACCGGAAAAATTACAAAATGCAAAGAAAAAAAAGTTAAAACCTAAATATAGACAACAAAATATGAGAAAATCGACAAAAACAAAAATGAAACAGGCAAATTAATGGAAAAAAATCGAGAAAAAATGTAAAAAAGGAAAATGAGACAAAAATTATTTATTGTTAGGCGGTACGAAGTTCGCCGGACCCGCTAGTAAAGTCAAAACTCAAATTCGAAATTCATCATCATCTCCATGGCATTTCACCGCTTTATATACAATTCAAAAAATATAATAGTCACTGGTCTATGTCGTCACACTATACAGTAAGATATTTTATTTACATAATAGACACAGTGATATCATAACAATATATATTATAACATATATGAAAATACCTTGAAAATTTTTATTTTAATATAGATGTGGATAAGGTAAGATTCAACTTAATTTCTTTTATTTTAATGATTGTTACTTTAACATAAGTTCTTATCTATTCTCTTTCTAAGGGTCAGAGTTCAAAAAATCTCAACTAATAAATGGATTCAAATTTAACTGATATTGAAAATTTCAACAAAAAAAAATAATAAAATTCAACAATCACAGCGTTGTATGACTTAATATTTTTACAATGTCAGGGATGCTGTGCATTGTTGAGATGACACAAAATATGACCTATAAATCAGTAAAAAACTTTATATTATAAAAAGTTCTTTTTGTAAATTGTGCTTATTCCAATATTTTTATTCACTTTATTCTTATTTTTATTCAATTGACATATCTTACATGTTCTTGTTATTTCTTTTGCTATCTTTTGATCTTTTTTCATTATAAAATTTGCTCTAAATAATAACCACGTTTTTCTTGAACCTATATGTCCATATGTTACATGCAAATTTTTTAATATTTGTTTTCCTAAATAACTTTTAATTACATAAACTTCCTTGTTTCCTATTTCCTTGATATAATATCCATCCTTGATTAGTGTATTTTGTTTTTCTTTTTCTGTTAAATTTTGTTGACTTTTTATTATTTCTTCTTCTGAAAATATACCTTCATCTTCTATTAATTTATTCATTCCAATTTGTACTATTCTTCCTTTATCCTTATATGCACTACTTTCTCTTGATAATGTATCTGCAATAAGATTTCCCTTTCCTCATAAATATCTAATTTCAAAATTATATTCTTGTAATACCAAAAATCCATCGATATATCCTATTATTATTAAAACGATTAACCATTGCATTCTTCAACGCCATGTGATCGGTTTCAATTATAAACTTTTTTCCAATTAAATAAAATCGACATTTTTGCACACAAAAAACTATACTCGCAAATTCCAACTCTGATACACTATAATTTCTTTCATATATTTTTGTGACTCGAGACATAAAACATATTGGTACTTCTATTCCATTTTGTATTTGTATTAAAACCCCTGCTTACTTATTAAATTCTAATTCATAGTTTGGATGATATACTTTCAAATTATTGGTAAACATTTTTTTCAAATTATTAAACGCTTGTTCTCTTTCTTCATTCCATTCCCATTTTACATTTTTCTTTAATAATTCTACTAATGGAATCTGTTTTTCTGATAGATTTGGTATTAACTTTTTGTAATAATTCATCATTCCCAAAAATCCCCTTATTTGCTTTAAACTTTTTGGTTTCTCAAATTTTAAAATTTTATCTACTCTTTCCGTATCCATCTGTACTCCATTTTTATTAATTTTAAATCCTAAATATATCACTTCCTTTAAAAAAATTGACATTTTTCTTTATTTATTTTCAATCCAGCTGAATCCAATTCTTTTAAAACAATATTTAAATGTTTTTTATGCTCTTCTTCACTTTTTGAATAAATTAATATATCATCCACATAATGAACAACAAAATTTTCATACTTGTTCAAAATTTTATGTAATGCTTTAACCAAAGCGGCACATGCACTTTGTATACCAAATGGTAGGTACTACTTTAAATTGATACCTATACTACGCCATCAATACTAAAACCAGTATATTTCCTACTACTTTTATGTAGGGGTATTAACCAAAAACTATGATTTAAATCTATTTTACTGAAAATTTCAATTCCTGTTATTCTACGAAATATTGCTTCAATATGCATAGGTTTTTCATATTGTAGTATTGAAAATTTATTAATATTTCTAGCATCAAGACATAACCTTAGCTCTCCAGTCCCTTTTTTCACAACTACAATTGGATTAATAAATGATGTATCACTTCTCTCAATTATTATATTATTTTCTAGCATTTTATTTATTTCTATAGCTACTTGTTTTCTATATTGATATGGAATTGGATACGTTTTAACTCTAAAATTTTCTATATTCTTTACTTCAAATCTGTGAGTATATTCTTTAGCTGTATTATTCTCTTATCTAACTAAATTTTTATATTTCTTAAATAACAAATTGATTTCCTCTTTATATTTATCATCACTTTTTTTGTCCTCTCCTTCTTTCATCGTTTCCCCATGAATTCTTAGTTAATTTATATGTATTATCTCCTCATTATTGGTTATTTTATTAAATTTTGTTTGTTCTTCTTTCAATTTTATCCAACCTTCTTCATAATTAATAATAACATTCATTCTTTCTAATTCATCAGTACCTAATATTATATCATACTCCATATTTCCTATAATCAAACCTTGTATTTTATGTATACTATTTCCAATTTTAATATTAATATTTATAGTTCTATTAATTTCCCCTAATTTTTTTTCATTAGCACCTATTAACTTAATTCTTGGAATTCTAATCATTTCTTCTATTTTATTTCCTTCAATAATTTTTTCATTAATCAATGATGCATCTGATCCTGTATCTATCAAAATTTTAATTTTCTTATTCACCAAATTTCCTTCAATAATTAATAATCCAATTTTGTCTTCTAATTTATTATTATTTTCTTCTAATTTTATAAATTCCCTTGAATGTATATAACAACATTTAACATTAAAATTTTGTAGGTGCTTATTTAAAAATTTTCTTGTTCTGGTTCTACTCTAACGTTTTCTACATTTTCTTCTACTTCTCTATTTTGCATATTAATTTGATTTATTCTTCTAGGTAGATTATTATTTCCAGTTCTATCTTCTCTATTATTATTATTGTGAATTTCATTCATATTTCTATATCTTGATCTTTCATATTTTCCATTACTTACATTTTGAAAACCATTTTCATTTCTGCTATTTCCATTTCTTGTATTATTATTATTTTCCATATTATTTCCATTTCTATATGAATTTCCATTTATACCTATATCTGTCTGCCCCAGACGGCAATTGGCCTTGTGCTCTTTGATCCTGGTGTTGATCGAGCGTTTGGTGGTTCCTATGTACACGCTTCCACATGTGCACGGAATGCGGTAACTTCCCGAAGCCGACAGTGGATCTCTTCTGTCTTTTGCCGATCGAAGACATTCTTTGATTTTTCTTGTTGGTTTGAAAATAGTTTTCACATTTTTCTTTCTTAGCAATCGACCAATTCTGTCTGTCACTCCCGGAATAAAAGGCAGAAATGCTTTTGCCACTGGTTGGATTTGCTCATTTTCCTTGGGTCTACGATTTGTTGGTCCAATCGATCTTTTGATTTCCCGTTCTGAATAACCATTGGCCCTTAAAGCATCATGAATATGAGTTAGCTCTGTGTTTAGTGCCTCGGGTTCGCAAATCCTTCTTGCCCTTTCTGCTAAGGTTTTGATGACTCCATATTTCTAACATGGGTGGTGGTTGGAATCCCTATGTAAATAACGATCCGTATGTGTAGGTTTTCTGTACACTGTGTGGCTTAATGATCTTCCTTTTCGTGATAATAACACATCAAGGAACGCCAGCTTGTTGTTGTCTTCGATTTCCATCGTAAACTGTATCTTTTCATGGATGCTGTTAATGTGTGTCAGAAATTCCTGCAATCTATCCTGCCCATGGCTCCAAATTACAAATGTGTCATCTACATATCTATACCAAACTTTTGGCTTGTATGGGGCACTGTCCAACGCCAGTTGTTCGAACTTTTCCATAAAGAAATTTGCTATTACCGGGCTGAGAGGGCTTCCCATTGCTACTCCTTCGATCTGTTCGTAAATCTTATTGTCCCATGAAAAATAAGTGGTGGTAAGGCAATGTTTAAACAAATTGGAGATGTCCTCTGGGAATTTATCATCTATATGTTCCATTGCATTGCTTAGGGGCACTTTTGTAAAGAGAGATACTACATCAAAACTTACTAATATATCATTCTCTTCAAGAACTAAGTCTTTAATTTTTGAAATAAAATGGGTGGAATCTTTGACATACGAATCAGTAAGTCCGATGTATGGTTGCAGGAGTGATGACAGGTGTTTAGCCAAATCATATGTCAGGGAACCAATGGTGCTTACAAACATTTGGGACAATTTAAAAAAAATATTGAAAATGGTTAAAAACAGGAATTTTAAACGTGAAAATTGCAAAAAATTAGTGATCTTCAAAAATTGTTGAAAATGCTTATAAAACTGTCGAAAATCATAACAAATTAAAAAAAAAAGGTAAAATCAGAAAAATATAAAAAATTATAAAAATATAAAAAAAAACATCGAAAAACCAAAAGAAAATAAAAAAGACTTAAAATAAATACAATATACAAATGAAATAGGAAAGCAAAAGAAAAAATCAAAAAAGAGTTTATATGAATAACAATAGCGAAAATAAAATATATAGAATAATGGAGGAAAAAATCGCACATATAGTAAAAAAAACATAGAAAATCAAAATAGGGAGACAAACGTAAAAAAAAAAAAATAACCGAAAAAAATGACAAAACCGGAAAAATTACAAAATGCAAAGAAAAAAAAGTTAAAACCTAAATATAGACAACAAAATATGAGAAAATCGACAAAAACAAAAATGAAACAGGCAAATTAATGGAAAAAAATCGAGAAAAAATGTAAAAAAGGAAAATGAGACAAAAATTATTTATTGTTAGGCGGTACGAAGTTCGCCGGACCCGCTAGTAAAGTCAAAACTCAAATTCGAAATTCATCATCATCTCCATGGCATTTCACCGCTTTATATACAATTCAAAAAATATAATAGTCACTGGTCTATGTCGTCACACTATACAGTAAGATATTTTATTTACATAATAGACACAGTGATATCATAACAATATATATTATAACATATATGAAAATACCTTGAAAATTTTTATTTTAATATAGATGTGGATAAGGTAAGATTCAACTTAATTTCTTTTATTTTAATGATTGTTACTTTAACATAAGTTCTTATCTATTCTCTTTCTAAGGGTCAGAGTTCAAAAAATCTCAACTAATAAATGGATTCAAATTTAACTGATATTGAAAATTTCAAAAAAAAAAAATAATAAAATTCAACAATCATATACCAAATTATGTTTTTGTCCGATAATTTCAATTTAACCTTAACCTCACTTTTTCTTATTGTTTAGTGCGCATAGACACATTACCTTCAAATTTCAAACATCGTTAAATCAAGGGTTATGAAAAATTCTGAATTTTGTAATCAATAAATCAAATTAAACTTATCAAAGAATGAAAAAACAACTTATTTAAAACAGTGAAACAGTGTACAAGTGCAATTAAATGTTCATCTAATACAGAAAAATCAAACACAGGAATGTACTTTATTAAAAAAAATTTGAAATTGATACCGTGTTTTGAAGCTTTGGTATTCTCTCTGGACAAACTAAGGCACAGGCTATCCTTTCCTATTGGAATCCAACCATTTCCCAGGACATCAATGATATACGGACACTTTATAGATTTAGACGAATAAATTTGCTTCTCATCCGGAACTTATTTGCTCTTGCATCAAATGGTAAGTAAACTAATACTCTCTTTCTTATTAGAAACTAGTTTTACTTTAGTTAAATCACTCAGGAAGCATTTATATAAATGAAGTGCTCATCATACCATTTCTAACATTCATTTCTCCATATATATAAACTTTAAGTCTTACCATCGGCTATCAGGAGTTCTCTTGTGGCTTTGTTAACACTTTTTACTACTTTTATACTTTCTTTTATAAGTATTTAAAAAAAAAATCGAAATTTTAACAGAGCAAAATTTATTACATGTTATCACTTCAAAAGCCCAAAAACAAGAGAGAGATTCAGAAAATCAACAATTTAACAACTGAATCCCCAAACAATCTTACCCTATCATTATTATGTTCTATTCGCCTACTAAATTATTAATCAAATAAAATTACTAAAAATCTAATACCTAATTCCTTATTTACATTTTAATACAATAGACATTTTTTTAAAATTTGCTAAACTTTTGATGAGTTGTTAATTTCATAATATCTTTTGTCTACTAATTCTTTGTCAAATCAAATTACTAAAAATCTAATACTTAACTCATTATTTACATTTAATACAATAATCATTCTTTTAAAATCTGCTATACTTTAAATGAATTGATAATTTTATAATATCTTATCTACAATATAATCTAATGTCTTTCTATTTTCAGAATTTTTCATTTGGAAATTAAACTAATAACAAATCACAATATGTCTTGAGAACAAACATTGTCTATTCTAAAAGTAAGTACAAACTTTTTTTTTTATTTCCTTCTATGAGTTCTAATATTTAATACTGAAATTTATGTAAAACTTTACATTGATGTCTTAACATTTGGTTTTCTTATTTCATTTTATCTTAGTTTATTTAAAATCGGTTTTAATTACTAAAGTATCGTAAAATTTATAAACTTTTTTAATATTTACTCTCATTATCTATTTGATACATGATTATTAGAATTTTATATGTTATAGATAAATTATATTATTTTGATTCTTTGAATATCTCTTATATGTACTTGTGTATTTTAATTTCTCATTTTGTTTTATTTTTTCTTTTTAGGTATTGAGAAGAAAACGATTATAAATTATCCCAAATTTACTACATTTGCACTCTGCCTTGGATTTAGAATATATTTTCCTTTTTTTCAATTTTTATTAATTTTCTTTATACAGTGTGACCCATTTCGAATGGAAACACCCCTGTAGAATTCTTATTTATTAACCGATTGGAATAATTTTTTTTCCTATTTTTAAGTTAAAAAAAGTTTTACTTGAAGACCTAATTTGACATCTTTAATTTCGTTTTCAAGGCCTACTATGCCACTTTTTTGTTGTCAAAAATGAAGAATTTTTATTAGCGGTTTTTTTTATTAAAAAATGACAACACCACTGGATTTGGAGTGGCTTTAAATAGCTCTGACTAAAATTTCATGAATAAATATTTATAAATAAAAAAGTTATGACAACCTAAAATTTGAAAACTCGTCAACCTAAGCGTTACAAAATAACACACTGTATCAACATTTAGCCACACAAATTGTGATTCTATTTATTAATTTAAACAATAAACCACTTTTTTACAAACTAAGTATCGCAGTCTTATAATTGTTTTTGTTTTTGTTTATTTTAGATCCTGGTCGCCTCTACCAATCCACCATTTAGTTGAACACATTTGTCGTAGCGCTTGCGAATATTTTTAGTGACATAATAAACAAAAACAATTATAAGACTAAGATACTTAGTTTGTGAAAAAGTGGTTTATTGTTTAAATTAATAAAAAGAATCACAATTTGTGTGGCTAAATGTTGATACAGTGTGTTATTTTGTAACTCATAGGTTGACGAGTTTTCAAATTTTAGGTTGTCATAACTTTTTTATTTATGAATATTTATTCATGAAATTTTAATCAGAGCTATTTAAAGCCACTCTAAATCCAGTGGTGTCGTTATTTTTTAATAAAAAAAATCGATAATAAAAATTCTTTATTTTTGACAACAAAAAAGTGGCATTGTAGGCCTTGAAAACGAAATTAAAAATGTCAAATTATGTATTCGAGTAAAACTTTTTTTAGCTTAAAAATAGAAAAAAAAATTATTCCAATCGGTTAATAAATAAGAATTCTATAGGGGTGTTTCCATTCGAAATGGGTCACACTGTATGTACTTAATTGAAATAGCATAGTAACTTATATCATCTCAATATATATATATATATATATATATATATATATATATATATATATAATAAACAAAGTGCCAAGAAAATGCGTATTAATTTAAACAAAAGGGGAAAATTATTGGGCATGTACGCAAAAAGGATCAATAAGGCCACGAGTAGGAATGGTAACCGCAGACATGCATGTTTCTGGCTTATTAGCCGTCATCAAAGCGGCATAACCAAGTAGGGTATTGTACTTGGCTAGCAAAAGTGTTGGGTACTTGGGAGCAAAGGATGTTGGGGAAACATGTGTAAAGAAACATAAAAACACAAAAACAACGAAAGCTCACACAGGAGTCCTATCGCCATTTTGTGCTTTCGGCCAGCTGTGCCAATGGGTTTTCGGCTAGCAACCAGCGTCGCAACGTTGGCGAAACGGACTCATTGTGTTTGAGTCGTTCTAAGCCCAGGATATGAAATAAACAAAGTGCCAAGAAAATGCGTATTAATTTAAACAAAAGGGGAAAATTATTGGGCATGTACGCAAAAAGGATCAATAAGGCCTTATTATTGATCCTTTTTGCGTACATGCCCAATAATTTTCCCCTGCCTTTCATACCTTTGTTTGGAAATCGCAGGAAGGAGTTCTAGGTTGGCCTCAGCAGCAGCCTCCAAAATACTGTGCGGAAGGTCTTCATCGCAATTATCCATTTAATTTTTTTGAATCAAAACTTTAAAAATCACCTGGATTACTATTCAGATACTTGAAAAGATGCAATTCTGACAATTAAATCTTTCATAGTGTCAATAAATACACGACTGCAGCTATAGCAACCCTACTTAAACAGGTGAATTTGTTGTTGCTTTGAATAAGGTTTACAGGGGTGATTTAATAAATTATGATTTTTTTAAAAACAAACATTTTAAAAATCCCTATTTTCATGTAAAATAACCTTAATTTTTTTTACTATTTGTATGTAGTCCAACAAGATAAAGATAATAATACAATAATTTGTCAAAAAAGTTATCGAACAACATCTCTAATTAATAAAAAAAAATGCGTGCGGGAAAAAATCTTTCCCGCACGCCGTGCGGGAAAAAGTATTTCCCGCACTCCGTGCGGGAAAGAGATATTTTCTGAATTAAAATGCGTGCGGGAAAGTGTTGTTTTACGCATGCTTGTAGAAAAAAATAATAGTCACTGGTCTATGTCGTCACACTATACAGTAAGATATTTTAATTTACACAATAGACACAGTGATACCATAACAATTTATATATATATATATATATATATATATATATATATATATATAAATATATATAAGCAAGAGGAAAGTAGTCGGCTGATTAGTTGAAATCCAAAATGATTAAAAGTTATCGGGAAGCAGCCTTGGTAGGAAAAAAGTAAACTCTTTTTACTTTATTTGAGAGCTTTCGAAATAGTTTATTTCTTCATCAGTCAATTACTACAAAAATATTTAACACTATGTAAAATGGCTAACACAATTAATTTAATCAAAATTTATAGTTATTTTAAAAACTTACAGTAAGCGAGATTATTCCTTAAGCAGATTCATTAAAGGAAACATTGCTAAAACCAAACCAAACAAGGATAAAAATTAAGTAGGGTTGCTATAGCTGCAGTCGTGTATTTATTGACACTATGAAAGATTTAATTGTCAGAATTGCATCTTTTCAAGTATCTGATGACAGTAATTGCCATAACAAGTAAAGAAAGTGACACGTTTTTAATAATTTTAATAATTTTTATCCTTGTTTGGTTTGGTTTTAGCAATGTTTCCTTTAATGAATCTGCTTAAGGAATAATCTCGCTTACTGTAAGTTTTTAAAATAACTATAAATTTTGATTAAATTAATTGTGTTAGCCATTTTACATAGTGTTAAATATTTTTGTAGTAATTGACTGATGAAGAAATAAACTATTTCGAAAGCTCTCAAATAAAGTAAAAAGAGTTTACTTTTTTCCTACCAAGGCTGCTTCCCGATAACTTTTAATCATTTTAAATATATATATATATATATATATATTCGCTATGTGCACGTAACCACGTGACCTACGTCGCCTGATCTCAGCGCCCGCGGCGGATATAACGCGAAGTTCAACTGCAGGACCAGTTGACATATAAATTATATGTGTTATTATTAAAAAATATGGGTCATAGTGTTTGTTGTGTCCTTTTTTGCCCAATGCCAATAAAAATAGTAAATGCACGTTTTATGCATTTCCCAGCAAAATAAAAAGACCAGAACAACGTCAAAAATGGATAGCTGCAGTGAAAATACAAAAGTAAGTATAATCTATATATAAGGATATATGCATATTTTTATACAGGTGATTACAGAATGGATCATAGAATTAAATTGAAAATAAATGTAGTGAAAATTAATGCAAAAATATTTTTTTAGTGCTAATAGATCTTCTTGGGAACCAACACGCAGCGATGTGATTTGTAGCGATCATTTTGTTGGAAACAAAAAATCTGTTGTATCAAATAGTCCTGCTTATGTGCCAACAATTTTTCCAAAACAGTACCTGTGCCGCACAATGAATGCTACTCAAGTCCTCAACAGGTTACAAAGTTTCTATGTATTAATGATAATGCTTTTAATTATTATATGGCTAACATAAAAAATATTTTATTGCAGGTTTAATCGTTATGTGAAGCGTTGTACAGATTCATCTCAGTCAACAAGTACCCAGACTTCTTCAGCAAAACAATCTACTACTACTGAAGATTATATAATAGTAGGATTAGATCAAAATGATGGGGAGCCTTATTGTGAAATACCCAATGATAAATTTATTGCCAACGAAGAAAAAAGCACCAGTTTTCAGTTAGAAAAAGCTTCTTAAGCATACATATTCGATAAAAATCAGGAAGATCAGATGATTTTTAGAGAATCTTTTGTTTGTTGTATTTATAAATCTGTTTAAAGTGAAAAATGTGATGTTGAGACACAAACTGATATAGAGTTTCCAAAAAAAGTGATAAATGATATTTGTTATAAGTGCAATAACAAAAGATTAAAAACTATAAATAAAAAGTGTGGTACAATTAAAAAAAACTTTTAGAGATATATCTGTTGAAACAGACATTGGTAATGGTCGTGGAAGCTTTTCTGGTTTTGTCTCTATTGAATCTGAACAGGAATTGTTAGATTTATGTGGAGTGACTCATGAAAACTTTAATGTATTGTTATCCAGAATTAAAGATAGCTATAGAAATCAAATTTCAAAGAAAGATAGGTTGTTAATCTTTTTGGTTGAAATCAAAACAGGGCTTACATTTTCGGCATTAAAAACAATCTTTCGAGCCCATAGATCAACTATTGCCAAAATATTTTATTCAACACTTGACCAGTTAACAAAAGCTACTAAAGATTTTATATTTTGGCCTAGCAAAGAAGCTGTTCAAGATTCACTCCCAAACTGCTTTAAACCAGACTATGAAGATACTCGCTTAATAATTGATTGTACAAAATTTCGCATTGAAATTCCAAAGAGTGTTGACAATCGTGTATGGACGTATTCTCATTACAAAAAGACATTTACATGTAAATTGCTTGTTGGGTTAACTCCATCTGGTTTTATTTGTTTTAAATCGAGTGCAGCTTGTGGACGTAAGAGCGATTCACAAATTACTACAGAGTCTGGACTTTTAGATTTATTGGAAGCTGGAGATGTAGTTCTAACTGATAAGGGTTTTCCAGAGTTTCGCACAATAGTAGAAAATTCTGGTAAGGACGTTATGGTTATAATGCCACCCTTTTCAGAGCAAAATGTAAATTTTACTGAGGAACAATGCAACAAAACATACAGCATAGCTAAAGTGAGAATACACGTAGAAAGAATCATACAGAGACTGAGGACTTACCGTATTTTAGATAAAATACCAGAACATTTATTTACACGGATTGATTCCATCATACATATTTGCTGTGTTCTTGTAAATCTGCAACCTCCAATTATTGCTGATGTCTAAATTCAGATAAACTTTAAATTATATTCATTTTAAGATAATAAAATAATAAATAGTTTTTAAACTTTAACAAATTTAATAAACATCAATAATTTTTATTTAAAGGATTAAATAATCACAATTTATTAAAATAACTTTTTATAGTAGAAAGTTTTTTTTACTGATTTATAGGTCACATTACTATTATATAAATTATTTAGTTACTTGAATTTGTGTATTTTGTAATAGATTGAAAAAACTCTTATCAACCCGAAATTATATATATATACCTATATATATATATATATATATATATATATATATATATATATATATATATATATATATATATATATATATATATATATATATATATATATGCCTAACACACTTGAAACATGCATTATCATTCACTTCTTAGGTATCCTGAAAATTTCAGAGCTCTAGGTTGTCGGGAAATATGTTTAAATTCGATTACAAAATTCCACCCGGAATGACAAAGAGAAAGACAAAGAATACGACGAAAATAAAAAACTTTCTAAAAATGAAATGTAACTGTAATTAAAAATGAAATAATTATTTTTAACTGAATACAAACTTTAAATTTATATCATAATTGGTAAAAATTGTTAATAATTAGTATATAATAAATATGATTAAACAAATGTACCTTGTATGTATGTATCTTTTTTATCACTTTATTCTTTTAGGTTTTCAATTACTTTTAATGCTAAATTTAAATGTGACAAATGTTATTAAATGGGCTAAAAAATGTCAGTCTAATTAAATATGCTTATTTTTTATCACATGTTATTAAGGATGTTTTGACCAGTAAATTGGCGTCTTACTCCATTTGCTTTATTATACAATGCAGGAAGATAGTGTTGAAAGTAAAATTCTTCACTTTTTAAGATGACAGATTTTATAAATACAAGCTTCCATTTGGTATTGGTGTGTAAACAAAAAAGTCACACTCACTAACTCCACTAACGTACATTTGTACTTGACATTGAGTATAATAGGTATGACTCTCTTTTAATTTAACTTAATTCTCAACTATTTCCAAGTAATCAACATTGCACTTACAATTTGAAATGTCTACAATAATTTTATTTTCACATGAACTAGGACACTTTATCTCTAAAATTTTGGTTACTATACCATCTATTCTATTACCACAACACCATCCAAGCTTGCACACAACCAAGGCTGATATTTACTTATGAGAACGCCCATACGGTAAACTTTACAAGAATATAACTCTTCGTAAAGTGTTCTGGCACACTTCTCGTTAATATTACCATATTTTAACGATTGAGTTCTAGGACATTTTGGATTAAGAAATTCTTCTACTAGAGACTCAATGGTTTTTTTTTGTCGCACTTTTATTTGATGCACTTTTAAGCTAGCAGATATCCGAAGTCTTCTTACACATGCCCACTTATTACTCAAAGATTGATCGACGGTATCACAACAAATACTTTTTATTGCTTCTTCACTTTTCTCAATGTTTTCTTTATAATACTTTTTTAAATCGTCACTTAAAGAACAAAAGTTATATTTTTGATACACTTCATATTCCACTGTATAAAAATAAAAAAATAAGATACATGCTTCTATGTATTCCGATTCTTCTTTATTACATGCGGCTTTATTCTCTTCACGCAAATTCGAATCAACTTTCCTTACAATATCATTAACAAGCCTTCGTACAACACGGTCACCTTCATACTTTCTTGATTCTGCTAGCATAATTTGACGCAAAGCTGATGGCTGATGAACTTCTTCAATACTTATTGGTACAGATGCAACATTTTCATCAATGGGTGGTGGAGGTAACATTTGGCAAAAATTTCTTCCTTTGGAATACTTTTCAAGAACAAACTTCTTATCGGAAGGTTTTCCCCAAATTTGCTCACTGCTGGTTTTTGTTTTGCTTTGGTCACTATTGATAAATCCAATGACACAAGCTACATGCTTGCACTTACAACTTGGTCCATACACGCAAGAACAATTAACTTTAGTAACTCTTCTGGTATTGTTAATCTGTAATAACATAATAAAGTTAATTACAATTCTCTATTTTACATCAAAAAATAATTTGTAAATATGAATAATAAATTAATTGTATAAACTTACCCAGAGCTTAACATCATAAGGAGGAGAGGTGACTGAAGTTTGTCTTATGACCTTCGATTCAATTAAATGACTATAGCCATTGCAACGGTGTTCTACAACATTCCTGCAATGACCTGCATCCTTCAGTCTTTGTCCTTTGATTTCGGTCTGGGGTTGAAAAGTAATACCATGTGTGATAGCTGCAAAGCCGGTTCGAATTTGAATATTCATTTTGACTATCTCTATAAAGAAGCATTGAAATAAATATAAAAATTTTGAAAATTTATTTATGTTCAGTAAATATTAGTTATATTGCAGTCTTTATTACTGATTTTCAGTACATTATTTTTACAATTTAAAAAGATTTTTTTCAGTCGGTTATACTGTGTAGGTATAACCTCAAATTCTAATTTTTTAACAGAATAACTAATATTATTACATTAGATATACTTACTTTATTACCTCGTAATGAAATTAAATACCAAGGTGAACACTAAACTATTTGAAAACACTATAAAATATATTAAATATTTAATTAAACTGTATTTAATTTTTTTTTCTATTTAAACCCTTTGTTGCTTTGTGATTTGGCCGCAGGACGTCTCTGGTATCGTGCGCATAGCGAATATATATATATTTATATATATAGCAGAGAAATCTGGTAGTCTTGGCTGACTAGTTGAAAAACAAGTGGATATTGCTTGAGGAAGCAGCCAGGTTTGTAGGGTTGTAATTAAAGAATACTCTTTTTTTACTGTTCCGAGCTTTCGATAATGTTTATTATCTTTTTCAAGGCTACAATTTTGAAAAAACAATGTGTTAAAATATTTAATTACATCAAAATGTTTCTTAAAAACTTACTTGCAAAGTGAGTAGTAATACAATTGTAGAAAAACATTGAAGAACAACAAAAAATTTTCCTTATGGAACGTACACTGGATAAAATTATTAAGAATTTAAAAATTATATTAAAATTTACACCATTATATTGTTAAAAGTAGTTAATTCGATCGAATTTTACGGCCACGTAAAGAGTTGGTTTTTTATAAACTCGTAAAAACTTTTGAATACGGAAACGACAAGACTGAGACTGCGTCTTCTATCTGACCTGTTCTACTGTCAAACATTACAAAGGCGGCATATTTGAATTTTCTATAGTCAAGGAGCTTGCTTCGTCGTTCGGTTGTCTATCTAAATTTAGCAGGTAAGAATAGATGTTACTTAAGTTGCGTATGTCAGATCTTTTGTTTATTGATGGTTGGTGTGTTTGTATGTTGATCATCTCCAAGAATTCTCTTTTGGTTCTGTTTGGTTCTCTTTCAAGTATATATATATATATATATATATATATATATATATATATATATATATATATATATATATGTAAAGAAATAATTATTATTTCTTTATTTTGAATTTTGGCGATTCACACGGTACCTATCAGTTCTACAGTTTTGTCATTTTCACGGTTACCGTGTTTAATATGTCAATAAGGGATGTCATATAATAGAAATTGTTAAATTCATTTTATGAAATATAATAGTGGATTTAATTTGTGGCAAAAGTGTACAGAAATAAACTTTATTGTCGTTTCCTTGTTTACAGGTATGTTACCTATACCTTTATATTTTGGTTCAGTGTTTAATTTTGAACTTTGTATTTACGAAATAAATCTTTGTTTACAGAGCAACACAACAGTTTAATTTAATTAATTTTACAAGAGAAAGAAAGATCTTATATATATATATATATATATATATATATATATATATATATATACATCCCACGATATTTGTGACGTCCAATTATAGCGCAGACATATGACGTTCCCCAGAAAGAGCAAGAAATAGTGTATATACTCGGTGTATACAGTTTAATATTGTAGTTTATAAGTCAGTGGTGACTTGAGTTATTAATCAATAAAAAAAAAATCCTCCATTCTAAGATGGATGTGGCTTCCACCTACAGCACGATGTTTGTAACGTCCATTTGTATATTTTTGTTTCCATCTGATCCCATGCTACAGTATTTATGGCGTCCGTTCTCCGTATATTTCCCATTTTACGAGTGATATGGCGTCCTTCTCTGTTGCCAAACTACACTAAATAGTTTTTGTTTCAAAACCAGATAAAATCAATAATTTTCAGTATAGTGTGTATTACGCAA
Organism: Altica lythri; assembly: GCA_964028335.1. Classification (NCBI taxonomy): domain Eukaryota; kingdom Metazoa; phylum Arthropoda; class Insecta; order Coleoptera; family Chrysomelidae; genus Altica; species Altica lythri. The sequence continues at coordinate 17,474,913 of OZ034805.1, forward strand.
ATATTAATAGTAATATTTCAACTTCACGAATTAGTAAGTTATGAATTAGATATAATATTTTTGCTTCAAATTTTTACTATTCATTTATTTATTTATCAGAAGAGTCAGAAAAGGATACCTGTGCACTACTTATAGAATAATCACCATTTATAAAATGAACTTTTTATAGTCGAAAGTTATTGTTTGGTGATTTATAAGTCATATTACTATTATTAAATTATTACTCCCTTGGCAAATAGCGCTTTATTGAGATAGATTACGGCATAGTCCACAGTACCTATATTAAAACAAAAATTAAAAATTTTTCTAAATTAGTTTATTTTATTAACAGTTAAAATAATAATTACTGTTGTCACATGTAGAACAAAAAAAAATCTTCTCTCTCGCGTAGTCGATCCCATTATGATAACATAACAAAACTGTCACCTTGACACATATCCGACGCTTAATCAACTAGGTTACAAACGACATATTTAAACACTTTTAAAATGATAACATGTATGCACAATTTATATCATATTTCATATCAATTCAGTATAAATTTCGAAATTTATGTATATGCCTAAACACACTTGAAACATGCATTGTCATCCAGTTCTTAGCTATCCTGAAAATTTCAGAGCTCTAGGTAGTCGGGAAATAGGTTTAAATTCGATTATAAAATTCCACGGAATGACACAGAGACAAAGAACACGGTGAAAATATAACAAACTTTCTAAAAAATACTAAAATAATAGAAAAAATAAAATGTTATTGTATTAATAGTTAAATTTTCAAAGCTTAATTGTTATAATATTATTAATACAGTCAATAAAATGCCGCTTTGTCAGTTATTTTCATTTATTTCAGTTAAGGGTAGACACGATTTAAAGTTGCTAAGATCAAATATTTATTATCCTTCTAGGTAAGTAATATATTGTTAACCTTTTCAAGAAATTTGATTTGATTTTACTAATTTCAAAGTCCTAAGAATGTCAAAAATAGACATTAAATGCAAAGATCAAGTGTAAAATCGTATCTCAGTACAAATATGTCTTAAAATTTATTTTTTCTACAACCGTGTGTGAAGTGCCTACTTCACGCACTCTGTAGAGTTTGTAAAGAAGTAAATTTTTTTACTAGTGAAAAAAACTCTTTTTTTCACTAGTGCAAAAAAGAAAAACAATTGAATTTGTTTTAGGTTTGTTTTTTAGTATTTATTTGACAAATCTAGTATCCGGGTTTTTTTTGCACTAGTGAAAAAAAAGAAAAAGTTTTTTTGCACTAGTGCAAAAAAATAAAAATTGCAATCATCATTTATCGTCAAAATTTCGGTTGTAGAAAAAAATTGTATGGAACACGTGCGTAAAGTACCTTTTTTTGACAAACTTCACATTCGTTAAAAAAAGGTCACTTTACACAATAGTTGCATAAATAACTATTTTTTAACTAAAGTAAGTACATATTTTATATATAATATACACATATTTGTTAAAAAAAATTGTTGCAGGGTAAACCATATACAAGGAATATCAATAAATTAACCCATTTTATGATCTTAATATATTTTTTATAAAATTTATTTTAGAAAATTGGTTAATGATTCGTATAATAATATAATTTGACAGGAATTGAATGTCACCGGTCAACTTTTATATCGTATTGAAAGTTTTTAGGAAAACAACAATTTAAATTTGAATAAGTTAGTAGACCTTTATTTTTTATTTGTTAATTTTCTCTTCAATTATTTCAACAGTTTTATTGTAATAACAAAATTAAATTTTATTGATTAAAGGATGTAACGATTTAGTTAAAAAAATTTGATAAAAGCTGGCTTTCGTTGGGATTCGAACCCACGTCGTTCCGATTTCTAGCCGGACACTCTAGGATTAACCTTGTAGCACAGCGGATTAAAGCATTGTATCATGAGTCAAATCCGAAACATTTTTGAACTTTCTGTTATCAACTGAAAGACGTTGAAGACAAGTTTGAGTGAAACAGGAAGACTGAAAAAAGATAGTTTAAATGAAGGGCAAAATTGCGCTTGGATTTGAAACATGTCATAAAGCTTTAAGCAGCGAGGCTACGAGACCTCGTGTAGCTTAAATAAGAGAACCTTTTGATAGAAATCAGAAGGACGCTGGTTCGAATCCCACGGGAGCTTTTTTTGAATTTTCCTTCGTGGAATTTTCACATCATCAATTAATAAATGATATACATGATGTCTCCCAGCTGTTGGAACATAGCTTTACACAACTTAAAAACAAGTTGATTTAAACCAATTTACTAATTTCCACGGTAGCCTGGTTAAACCTTTATGAAGTCTAATTACAGATAAGTATATCGACTAACTAGACTTGATTCATAACCAGACAATTTTGGATGCAGGTAAGACGGATTAAATCAACTTACAATTGAACAAAATTATCCATTCTCCTACGTGGTACCATGATTGACAGAAAAATAAAAATTCAAAGTCGATGAACCACAACAAGTTTATTTAATAAATGTTGACGACTAGTTTCGGCAAATTTTTACCATCATCAGGTCGAAATTGTTAATAAAAAATGAAGTATAATAACAAGGTGTTCATCGAAAAGTTGTATGTAACATTAAATATCTTTCCTCAAAGAAAATTATTGAAGTGAAAATTAAAGTAAATAGAATTCTAAAGAAAATTCTGATGGCCGTGTCCACAACATCACATGTCCGCCATTTTGAGGTTATTCGAAAGGAAAATTATGAAGGGAAAGCCACGAATGGCTTGAAGAACCCACATAATCTAACTTGAGATAGATAATGAAACTTTAAAATTAGGTGCGGTGAGCACATAAGAAACTTTACCAAAAAGGAACTTAAAACTTGAAACGTGGTGACTTTTGAGTACCAAAATGAAGATGTACAACAAATTCGCTTCATTTTGGGACTCAAAAGTTTTTTATGTGCTCACCGCACTTACTTTTAAAGTTTCCTTATCAATCTCAAGTTAGATTATGTGGGTTCTTTAAGCCATTCGTGGCTTTCCCTTCATAATTTTTATTTTGAATAACCTCAAAATGGCGAATGGCTGATGGACACCGCCATCAGAACTTTCTTTTATATAATTTTTGCCAACTGTTTTTGAGGCCTCACGTTGGTTATTAGAATTCTATTTAATTTAATTTTCACTTAATAATTTTCTTCGAGGAAAGATATTTAATGTTGCATACAACTTTTCGATGAAAACCTTGTTATTATACTTCATTTTTTATTAACAATGTCGACCAGATGATGGCGAAAATTTGCCCAAACTAGTCGTCAACATTTATTAAATAAACTTGTTGTGGTTCATCGATTTTGAAGTTTAATTTTCCTTAAAAACGACTTATTTTAAACTCAATAATTTGTAGTTAGTTCTGACTCAATCTCTCGAAAGACACCCTGAATCTATTAAATTCTTCGAAAATACTATTAGAGCATGTAAATGTTAAAGTTTTGCCGAAAATAATGTAAAATAAACATGAGGTTTTCGTTGCGAGAAAGAAATCATTTTAGAATTGTCATGAAGACTCGTAAAATAGTACAATAGTACAACTAAGATTGTTGATAGGGCGTTATTAATTTTATATGCTTTTTGAAATAAACGTTCACAAAAAAATATTCTATATTTTTTTTTTATTATCCTAGTTTTCTGAAATTTAGTTACCTTCATACCACAAAAAAAAACGTTTTAAAAGAAACATTTTAATTAATTAAATTTATTTATTTTACTTTGCTTTTTTAAACTATTTATTACATTGAGATTCACGTTATTTCTGTTTTTGTTTAAAATTCTATATACCTTTATAAATTTCTTTAAAACATTATCGTATAATTACGTTTAATATGTATTTCTAACTAAAAAGTTCCTTATTAGTTTTGGGTATCAATTTTAACAATTAAACTTAATCTTTATAAGTCCGTAGCTACCAGATTAAGTACAAAACAGAAATTAAAGTAAGTCTGGTATTTAAAATACTGTTAAAATAGCACAGAAGATCGATAAAACAAGAGGACAAAACGTTGCCAAATTAACGGACGTCACATCCACTGTTGTGTGGGCTACACTCAAGTATTCGTATAATTATTTGAACAATAATAATCTTTTACTAGCGCCATCCAGGCAGTAGCAAAGGCTAAAACTAAAATATATAAAATCACCCAAAAAACATCTTTATGACGTCCTTCCCAAATTTGCATGAGGGGTCAATGGGGCGACAAAGAACCGTTTAACATTACATGCGTTGTGGCGTCCGGTATACGGACGTCACAACGCACCGGACGCCACAACTACTGTTTCTTTACATTTTGTTTTAAACATTTTATAAAAGCTTTATTTATTTATTTTCATCCATATTTTTAAGTTTAAATTTTTAAACTGAAATTATTACTTTTGACAGTAAGGCACTAGATACGTTATGTATCATCTTTGGACATTCTTAGACTGTCACAAAACGCTCTGTTCGTTTTATATATATATATATATATATATATATATATATATATATATATATAATTAAATAGTAATATTTGCTGAAAAATTAATTATTAGTAGGACCTAACAGGAGCACAAAGAACGTTTTCCTGGTAAGATTATCCATCAAAAAGAAATATTTCTTTGTACTTTATTGTATTTTCCATTATAGGCGCTGATGAAGGCAAAAATAAGTTGCCGAAATATTCGCTATTTGGATTAAAGTTTCTTACTTCGTTCACGGCTTTTACTACCTGCCACAGAACCTCCTGATTTTGTTAGCGCTTTCCCGATAGTTACCTAAGAAAAGAAAAGATAATCTGTTTATATATATATATATATATATATATATATATATATATATATATATATATATATATATATATATATATATATTGTATTGGTTTAACTTCTTAACTCCGGCTTTCTGGGATGGGTTCCTTCTAATTTCTTTTATTCTTTTTTAATTTTATTTAAAAAAATTCACTATTCAATTAATTATAACTCTATATTAAGATCAACTTTAAATACAAAATGACAAGTTTAAATTATCAATCAAAAATCAGAAATCAATCCTCGTTTCCATCGCATTTCACCGCTTATATACATAAAAAAATAATAGTCACTGGTCTATGTCGTCACACTATACAGTAAGATATTTTAATTTACACAACAGACACAGTGATACCATAACAATATATATATATATATATATATATATATATATATATATAACCTAAATTATAAGGTCCTTTGAAATGCTATTCTATTAAAAACGATTATAATAAAAAATGCTAAATAATAATAAAATGTATTACACTAGGAAACACGTGTACCGATGTCAGCGGTTTTCTAGTTGGCGCCGGAGGTATTGTCCCTATAACTCCTCTTCCCCTAGAATGAAGCCACTCGTGGTAGGTGAATGCTCCTTTGTTGTTCGTTAACGGTATCAGCTGTTGAGCTTTTTAATTTCTTGGAACTTCTGATTCGGGCAACTTTAACACTTGCTATTATAATTAAAATTATGTACAATAATATGGTCCATAAACTGGGCACGTGTAAATTGAACTTTTCTTCTGTAATAGGACTCAGGTGATTGATTGGAATTTCGTTTAATTTTAAGTTCTCCAATTTGATTTTCATTGGTGCCAATCTAATTTGTTTAAAATGAAGATTAGCGTTTTCTATGATGTTTGGTTGTCCAAATGTTCTCTCTTGAAATGTTAATTCTTGATTTTTAAAGATTATTTTGCATTTCGAATTATTGATAAGATAAATTCCGGTCAAGATTTTCATCTCTGTGGCTTCGGGACATTTTGTTGTTAACTTTTCTTCAAAAGGAAATATCGAAAGAAATTTATTGATTTCATGAAGTATTTCCATATGGTTTCCTAGTACTTCGAGTCGAGTGTATTGACAATTCGAGGAGTTGTGTCTTAAAATATTTCTTCTTCACATTTTATTTCGTTGTTATTTTGTAGGTAGTTTGGACAATGAAATGCTTTACTTCGTGTACATATTATTATGACGTTTAAAGGTTTAATTAATTTTTCTGATTTTAAAATGTATTTAGAATTTGGAATAATTGTGAAATATTCTGAATCAAATTTAGTAGGGATAGGTAATAAATGGTATAGGTCGAATTCTGTTTCAAAATCGATAGGAATAGATAGGAAATATTGAATCTGATTTTTCTCGATCCTACAATTTACCTGTATTATAGCTTCAAAATCCAAAATGTTTTCGTATTTTAGTTCGAATGGTAGTTGGGTTTTATAGTGACTTTGTATTTTTTGTAACTCTGAAAACAGATCAGCTGATTTTATAATACTCGGATGCATAGTTTTTAATTTACAAAACGTTAACGAGTTTTCTACGGTTTCCATTACATCTAATACTAAATTAAAATAATAAGTAGTTCGTTTAGTAAATCTTTCAAGTATGATACTTTCTCGAAGTTAGCTTGAAAGTCTATGATATCTTTGATATCTAAGATTTTATCTTTAAGAGTTTGTTCATTCTTTTAAATATCGAAGATGGTTTTATTGAAATTTTTGATTATGTTATTACTAACGGAGTATTGCATATTTAATTGACTTTGTAAATTAATTTGGTTCTCTTTTAAGTGTTCAAACATTCTGTTTATTTTTTCTCCGTCCGGTGAATCTAAGTTTCCTGTTATTAATTTAATGATAGAACCGAACCAGTTTATTAAACCTCTCTTTTTTCTAGTTTGTGAGTCAATATTAAAATTATTAAATTTTTCTATTATGTTATCTTGGACAGTACGAATTTTATCGATTATATTGCTAGTTTCGATAAGGAAAAAGGTAGAATTAGTAAAATTGACTTTAAGATGTTCATATTGTTTGTTTATATTATTAAATTCTTTTAACAGAGGGTTAAGGTCGTAGAAATGAATGAACGTGTGGGTTGATTTTTGTAACTTAGCTGGTCCTAACTTGATGGGAAGGATCCCTAAATTGTGAGTGATGTCTTTTATTCCGATTGTTGCGGTTGCGTGTCCTATTGTGACGCACCTGAAATAAAATTATAAGTATTCTTTTTTGGTCTTTTAATATTTGACAAATCGATATCTTCGGCAGTATTTTTATGTCTTGTAATTATTTTCGCGGTTTTATGTTTGAGATTGGTTGATTTAATTTGTTCTGGTTGATATTGGTTTGTTGTTTTGCTTTTAATTTGTTTATTTTTAACATATATTTTGGTAGGTATTGTTTGTGTTATTCCTTCTCTACTTTCATTTGCCTTGTGAATAGTTTGTTCTTTATTTTCTTGTAATGTTTTATTTCAATTGGAATATAAAAGTTTTATTTTATCTTTATGATTTTCAATATAACTGTTAATTAGTTGATGGTCTAAATTGAGATCAAATGGAGAATTACTATCTACATGTCCTGTGACGATTTCATAAGGTTTCAATTTTGTAGCTGAGTGAATGCTATTATTATAGGCCAGAAGTGCATAATTTACTTTCTGTTCAATCAATTCGGTTTTATATTCCTTTTGATTATTTAATAGCCTAACGTGTTCTATCATAGTAAAATGGAACCTCTCAACAATACCATTTCGTTCTGGATGTTGCGAGCTTATAAAGTGAATGTCTACTTTATGAAGATGTAATAATTCTTTGACAAGACTATTTTTTAATTCCGTGCCATTATCAGATATAATTTGCTTGGGTATACAATGATGAGCGAAATATTTAACAAGGGCACATTAACTACTTCGATTCCTTGCGATGAGTTTATTTTGTACATTTGACCGTACTTGGAAAATGAATCTACGATAGATAGGAACTTTGTGTTTTCTAATGTAATTGAGTCTAAATGCAAAATCCCGAAGAGTCTCGTAGCTGTAGGGGTAATATTAAATGTAGGTTTAATTGGTTTACGGTCATATTTCGTGAGTAAACAAATTTCGCAGTTATTTATGTACGTTTGAATAGAAGCTCTTTGGTTTGGCCAATAATAGGTATTTTTGATTCTATTTTCGGTCTCATCTAAACCTCTGTGATTTTGTTTCGCCTCATGGTAATTTTGAATGACTTCTTGTACTTTGTCTAAGGGAATGTCTATTAATTTTTTAGTGCAACGAATTAGTGATATTTGGGAATTTTTAAAATATTTTTGCAATATGGTGCTAAATTTTTTATACAGGGGATCTTCAAAATAAATATGATATTTGATTTTGTGAACTATGTAATTTTTTATGAAATTAACAACATCGTTTTCAAAATCATTTTTAGATAATTGCACTAGTATTCTTTGTTTGTTTTCATAAGGTCTTATGATCTGAGGAGTAGCTGGTTCAAAATTAACTTGTGATACAATTATTTGGTTTTTACCGATATTAACGGCGCTATCCGAAATTGGTATGCCAATGAGGAGATTTCCTCTATTAGTATGAACCGTATCTTTGTCATCTTCTATGTCGTTTTCAGCCTCTTCAGCCTCTACTATAAGAGAGTTATTTTCTCGATTTTTTGTTTCTGAACTTAAATTTTCATTAAATTTTTCTATGTATTCGAAAATGTTTTTTGATGTGTTAGGAAGATTATTGGTTTTGTTATAATTTAAATTTATTCTGGATAGGTAATCACTGTTAGTATTTAGAACACCTTTTTTGTATACGATATCGATTTATTTTTTATTTTTATTTTTTTTTTTTTTTTATTTTTTTTTTTTAAATAAGTTCGACAGGGAGTGTTTTAAAAATTTAATGTTAAACTTTAATTTATCGAACAAAGTCAATATTCCTACGCGTATCTCTGTGACATGTCAAACTTCTCTAGATTTAATTTTTACAAATTTACCGAACTGTTCTGAAGGATTCGCAGAAAATTTTCCTTTTTCGGATCATGAAACTGTTTTATTTAATACCGGTATTACTTATAAAAAAACTAAATGTCAAAAATTTTACAGGCGTTCATATAATCAAAACAGTATTAATTCTTTTACATACTTGCTGAAAAATGAGGATTGGTCCGAAATCTTTGACAAAACAAAAAACACTGATGAAAAGTTTAATCATTTTTATTTTACAGTACTTGAACATTTTATTCAATCTTTCCCAGCAAAGTTAAAATATCAAAACCAGCACAATAATATGTGGGTTAACAATGAAGTAAGAACCTCTAGTAAAAATCTTAAAGCGCTACATAGACGTAGAAGGGAACTTCCGGAGCTGAGTGACTTATATAGGGCTGAAAGTATAAAACATAAAAATCTAGTTTTTAATACTAAAGGACTTTATTATCAAAATAAAATTCAAAATTCTGATAATTGTCCTAAAATGTTGTGGTCTGTTGTAAATGAGGTTTCTAAAGGCAAAAATAACTCTTGTAAGCGCCCCTTGAAAGTTAAGGATAATACAGGTATTACTTTAGAGAAACCTGCAGAAGTAGCCAATTACTCAAATAGGTTCTTCGTTGAGGCCCCTTGTCTGCTGTTAGAGGGTCTACCGAAAGATAGATCTTCATTGTGCATTGAAGAGAGTTCCTTGGAGGAAGCATTGTCAACACAGTGCCAAATGATCGTTTCACCTTTTACTGAACAGGAAATTCTTGGTATTCTGAAGTCCAAAATAAAAAGTAAAAAATCGTCTGGACCCGATAATATTCCGACACATCTGTTCAAGCAGGTTATGGTGGAGTCATGTCTGGGGACATTAACGTATCTCGTCAATGAATCATTTATAACTGGTATTTTTCCTTCTTGTTTGAAAACTTCAAAAATAACTCCAGTTTTTAAAAAGGGAGATCCTGATTTGGCCGAAAATTATCGACCGATTGCTTTAAGTTCATGTTTTTCTAAATTATTTGAGTATGCTATGTTGGAACGACTACTTAATTTCCTTGCTGACAATAACATTCTTTCTACCAGACAACATGGCTTTCTTTCAAAAAAATCCACGACCACAGCAGTTCTAGCTTACTTCTCTGAAGTTGTAGAGGCACTTGAGATGGGCGAGCGTCCTGTTGGGATTTTTTGCGATCTCAGCAGGGCGTTTGATTGTATTGATCACACACTTCTGATTTAAAGAATGAAATCGTATGGAGTATATGGTGTGGTCCTCAAATGGGTGGTTCCTTTTTACAAGATCGGAAGCAGTTTGTGGAGATTACTGATGAGTCGGGAAAACCGCAAAAATCTGATCATTTAGATGTCATTATGGGAGTTCCACAAGGCTCCATATTGGGACCAATTTTATTTTTGATTTTTATTAATCCTCTTTTAATCGAAGCTGTATTCAACAGCATTACTGCTTTTGCCGATGATAATTCCAGCACCGTTAAACTTAACCAGGAACCTTCAGTGGAATCTGCGGCAAACAAAGCCCTCAAAGAGTTGGATGATTGGTTTACCTTGAACAAAATGTGTTTAAATTTTAATAAAACAGATTATATGATTTTCCGTACGTCTCAAGCCAGAGATAATCCTCAATTTCATTTGAAATATAAAAATAATGTATTAAAGCGTGAAGTTTCGGTGAAATTTCTTGGGTTGGTTTTGGAGGATGTTCTTTGCTGGGAAGAACACTGTTCTTCACTGTGTAAAAAATTAAGTGTTTCTTGCTATGCCATTAGAAACCTTAAGCATGTTTTGAATGAGCCACAGATTCTGGGAGTATACCATGCTTTAGTACAATCTCGTCTTATGTATGGTGCTCAGTTCTGGGGTGTCTCGGTGCATGCGCAGAGAGTATTTTTATATCAACTACGAGTAATACGTTGCATGTCAGGGGTATCACAGTCGACCTCGTGTGTGCCTTACTTTAGAAAATACAAAATTATGACGGTACCATCGATAGTAATTTATCAAATGTGCACTTATGTCTACCAAAATCAAGATCTGTTTATCAGAAACAATCACTTTCACAATTATAATACAAGAAATGAAAATGATTTTATGACATCTAAAAATAGACTTAATAAATCTAAACTTTTTGTCACAAGTTTGGGGCCAAAACTCTTCAATAATCTCCCGACCAACATAAAAGATTCTTCAAATATGAATATTTTTGAAACGAAGCTTAAAACTTTTTTGACAGAAAACTGTTATTATAGCGTTGATTCCTTTTTAAATAAAAACAGTAACATACATTATAATTGTTGATGTATTATTGATGTCTTAGATATTATTTTTATCTTATTTTCTTACTTTAGACCATTGTAACCTTATTTTTCGTTCAGTATATGTTAGGTATATACATATTTGTTTGTTAGTGTAAGTCTTTTACTAATTACTGTTTTTGTATTTTAAATTTACTATTTTATGACGATGTGCATACAATTTATTGTCAATTGGAAAAATAAAGATATTGTATTGTATTGTATCGTACTCGTATTCTTTGAGTTTCAATCGCCAACGAATCAACTTTGAGTTAGGGTCTTTTAGGGAAAATTACCACTGAAGTGGTTTATGATCTGTGACTATGGTAAATTTTCTACCGAAGAGATATGGGCGAAAGTATTTAACTGCCCAAACGATCGCAAGAAGTTTTTTTTCGACAGTTGAATAATTTATTTCAGATTCGTTTAAAGTCCTACTTGCATACGCAATCGGGAGATCAGAACCGATTTTACCCTGGCTTAACACAGCGCTTAAAGCCAAATTGCTTGCGTCAGTGGTAAGATTAGATAGATATTTTGGGGTTGGCTGTTAGCCTATATCACTGCGACCTTTGCAGATCTGTTGTGAACACCCATTATCTGTGGAATAGGATTAGAGCACCTTGTCCAGCTCTGCCCTCTTAATGAGACTTAATAGCCTTGACAGTGGCCACTCCGCATAACTTGGAGCAGCCGGTTTCTCCTCTCCCAGTACTAGATACCGCGTCCTTGCAAGGCCTTCAGTGGTAAGATTAAAGGGTCTACTAAAATCCGGGTACTGCAATATAGGTTCATTTGTTAGAAGATTCTTACAATTTTCGAAGCATTGAATGTAGTCTGTGTCCTTGATATGAATTGTCGCGTCTTTTTTAAGCCTGATTGTGAGTGGTTTAGTGATTTTGGAAAAGTCTTTGATAAATTTTCTATAGTACCCTAACAATCCTAAAAATCCTTTTAATTGTTTTTTGTTTGTGGGTATTTTACAATTTTTATTTGCTTTTATTTTATCAGGGTTGTTACCAATCTTGTAACATCCATGAAATATCTAAAAACCATTTAAATGCTGATCTTCCTTTAATCTTGGAATAAATCTGCTGTTTTCAGAAACTGGTAAGTAATTAGAGAAGTAACTTTCTTCTTAACTTGTTAATTTCTCTTCTCTGCGATCATATAATCTTCTTCAAACAATGCTACCACGTATCGACTTTTCAAACTTTTTAATTGCTTTTTATATTCTTTCTTCCGTTAACAAACACGTAGTACTGCTTCTTCTCAACTCTTGTTATAATAATTTCTCTTACAAATCTCTTTTTACTCAATATATTTTGAAAAAACTCAATTTTTATCTCAGAAATTTTATTTACGTCTGTCCCCTTAACTTTCAGCCTTTCTCATTTCTAATTGTTTTTTTTTTAACAAATGTGGTCAAATGTGGATATTATGGATTTTCATATGCAGTCTTTTAAAAGTAAGTATTTGACACTTAATTCAATTACTTAAATTATTTTAAATCAAATCTACCTTTAATATTTTAATTTTATTTATCTTTCTTTTTTTTTTAGGAATGAAGATAATAATTTTTAATATACTGAAAATGAAATATATTTTATCCAAGTACCAATGCTTTGTATTCTTCCCTGGTCTCAAGAATATACTTTTTTATCATTATTATTTTTAATTTAACACATTATATATCATAAAATCATATATCATCTCAATATATATGTTAGTAAAAATTAATATTGGTTTTAAAGCAATACTCAACGTTAATAAAACTTTATAGAGTTTTTCCAAGCTTTCGAAATATTTTTATTCCATTTTCAAGGAGCTATAATATTTCATAAGTAGAAATCTATTATAAATTTATACTTACATCTCTGCGAGGTTACAACGTTCGGTGTTTTGTGTAAATTAACATTAACAACATATAAGAGTAAATAATAAATTAATAAAATTAAATGGTTCAAAATTATTCGCTTCTCACGATATATGAAAAATTTTTTTCAGAAATTAAAAATTTATGTTTAATTAAAATTCATTAAATGATAAGCTTATACTAATATAAATAGGTTTTTCTTGATTGTTTTCATTTATATTTATTTATAAGAAAAGATTATATGCTAATACTTGAATGACATTGTGCAACTTGCAGGATTTAAGAAAAATACCCACAGGCTCCCGGTCTAAACTTCAATACAGGAATTTATATGGTTCCATATTCGTAAACTTAGTAAGTAACAAGCCAATTTCTCTGTGATTATTTCCTACGTGCATGTATCAGACCAAATAAATGTAAATTGATATTCACGTGTCGTATCAACATCTCATGATTACCTCAAGGGAAATACATCGGCATTTCAATTATTCATGCGAAACATGAAACGATACAGAAACAATATTGAACTTTTGTGAAGCAGTTTCATTTCAAAGGATAACTTGTTTCTGTGTCGTCAGGATACCACCTACAAACTTGGAATACGAGTTGTTCTGTCGATATGCAGAAACTAACTTAAAAAGTTCTTTTACGTTGTTTCTAAAGCCATTCGATTATAAGAGAGAGTTGATTTAACAATTCATCAAAACAAATTATTTTTCATTATACCACGTTGAAAATAACCAGTTTATATATAAAATTGATAGAAAAAGATAATATATATTTTCTATGTGCTTGAACGGAAAAGTTTCGGTGCGCCAACTAAACCGGAAGCAAAAAAAATGTTTGAAATTGTCGTTTTCTAGTTGATAATTTTTCCAAATAGTTCTTGTAAGTAAATAACAAATTCATATGCCTAAATAACAAGTTTCTAGGATTAAATAACTTTGCCTTGTTATCCGTTTATAGAAAAAAGCTTGCTCTCCTGATACTATAATTTAATTAACTGAGCCATCTTATGAAGTTTTTAAAATTTTTGAAATCAGATAAACAAGAAATAAATCGAAAAAATGTTAAATCTGAACAAGAATCGAACCTGCAATCTTTAAACCGTTTGGCCACGGGTTATTCGTTGTTTGTGATCGATCATATTTTAATTAAACTAATAGCATCTAAAACACCTTTTCAAACAGTTTTTTTTAGTTTCCCGAAAGTTGAAAAAAAGTGTACCTAGGTGGTTTCTGAAATAAACGATTCAATTATTGTTTAACTGCATATATGACATTAAAGAGATAGATATTATTTGTGCAATCGACTAAGTTAGTTTTTTGCGACATGTCTTATATTTAATTTAATTTAGGCGATAGAAACAATAAATTTTCAGTAATTTAATTACTTAATACATTTCTCATGAGACTTTTGAAGTTTATAAATTAAACATAAATAAAAGAACATTGTGTTGAAATTAAAACATTGTTTTTTTTTGGTTTGTTCTCCTCTCCCCAAATTTAATCTTGAATTTCTTTAAGTTTATAAATTTTGAAATTAATACTTTAACAGCTCGTAAAGTAATTCAAATTGTTTATAAGCCTATAAAAATTAAAAAGAGTTCTATTTCTAAAATTATTATGCAAAAACAATCTAACCGATCGTAACGAAATTTAGCACATGTGGTAATCATATTTACCCACGGCTCATAAGTAAATTGCGTATTTTTTAACCCATAACTCTGTCAGTAAGTGTCAAATTCATGGAGACTAGACAAGGAGTACGAACACAGCCGTCTTCAAGTACTTGAAGACGGCTGTGGTACGAACTCCATGTATGCAAATAGTGCTACCAAAATAAGAGGGCGCTGGTGTTCCATTTGTACCAAAATGACGACCAATGAGGACGTAGTTTGAAATAAAATAAATAAATTTGAATTATTTTATTATTAATTTATTTACACAATGAAAAAAATAGTTCGATCTTTCAGATATAAATAATAAAAACCAATTTAATAATTCACGATTATTTAATTGTCTATATTCATACCGGTACAAAAGGAAAACTAGCGCCGCAAGTGGTGAAAAAAGTAAACCTAATATGTACCATACCGTGGACAGATTTTGGCAATTCCCCCGGTCGAGTGCGTACTCCTTGTCTAGTCTCCATGGTCAAATTATTAAGGAGTTGTGTTATAGTTTCATTTACTAAACTAGTGAAGTAAGTAAATAGAAACCTGTATTATTATGCTGGTTACCTACAGTTTTCATTACATTAAACTAATATTTGACATTTCTCAGACAGGACCGTCTGCGAAATCAAATATTTTTGACAACTTATGCCAAAATTTAAATTTTATATTTGTTATTTTTAGTTTTATAAAAACCATTTGGTAAGTCGTGGGTAAAGCATAGTACTTCACTCGAGGAACAAATTGCATATTTAGCTCGTTTCTTTAGCCCCTTCGCTCGCAAGCTCGCTCATGGGCCAAACACACTGGCTATAATATGCAATTTACTCCACTCGTAAAGTAATATACTATTACCCACGACTCATAAGTAAATTGCGTATTTTTTAACCTATAACTATGTCAGTAAGTGTCAAATTATTGAGGAGTTGTGTTATAGTTTCATTTACTAAACTAGTGAAGTAAGTAAATAGAAACCTGTATTATTATGTTGGTTACCTACAGTTTTCATTAAATTAAACTAACATTTGACATTTCTCAGAGAGAAGTGTCTGCGAAATCGAATACTTTGACAACTTATGACAAAATTTAAATTTTATATTTGTTATTTTAAGTTTTATACAAAACCATTTGGTAAGTCGTGGGTAAAGCATAGTACTTCACTCGAGGAACAAATTGCATATTTAGCTCGTTTCTTTAGCCCCTTCGCTCGCAAGCTCGCTCATGGACCAAACACACTCGCTGTAATATGCAATTTACTCCACTCGTAAAGTAATATACTATTAAAAGTTTTTCTAGGCGGAATATGGCGGTTGTAAGTCAAGTTTAGAGGGTCGAAAACAACTAAAGAATAAACTTCATTTTTTGTACTTTTTTTTTCAATTATAGCTCTTTTTCCAACTATAAACATTAAATTTTCAAATTCTTACTGGCGAAATATTGTACATAATTAAATAACGAAACTTTTTAAAATTTGATTTCGACTAGTGTATATCGTGATCATCGATATAGAGCACATCCTGAAGGGATTCCAGCATAAAAATGGGTTCCTATGGAAAATGTCCATTATGGTCTGCATTTCAAAAGATACCGACTGGTCTAATAAATATTTACAGATAGGCATTAAAATGTATACATATATCTAGACGAAAACCTAAAAATAACAATTAATTTAATCAATAGACGTCATATTGGACTAAGCTAGAAATTTCTTCCTCATAATATTTTGAATGCGACACATACTAATATAATCTAAAAATTATTAATGTACCTTACCTAAATTTTTGTTCTACAACACTTTTGTATACATCTCCAACGAGTATGTCCGTTTTGTAATTTTTTTCCCAAACAATTTAGTGCCATTGACAACTATAATAGGTTTATTATTCTAATTGAAGTTGATGTCCACAGGAGGTGTGGGTTGCGTTAATTCCTTCTCTGGCTCTAAAAGTTAGCGAAACTAAGAATTTCTTAACCTCCGTGCGGAACTCTACCGCGCCCTACGATATTATTATCTGCAGACCTATTTGCGTTTTTTGTATCACATATCAATACTATTTCTATATTACTGATTTTCATGAGCATTATTGTTTACTTTAATGAATATGTGCAACAAATTTCATCAATTAATCCTTTCTGAAAATCGGTAAATACTAAAATCAATATTTATCAGGAAGGCAACTTGTTTACTTGTGAAATTATTTAAATTATAACAGATTACTAGTTGATTAGTGAAATTAATTTAATTATAATAATTTGCTCCTTCTAAAGATCAAAACGAAACGTATAAGTAGATATACATATAGAATTCAATATTTTCCAGTCATTCAGTCCTCTCGCTACGATTTCGTCTACGAGTTTATGTATGTTCTGAAATTGAGTTGAACAAACAACCTTTGAAAACTCTTGTTTGGATAGTTTTCCTTTGGCTTCCGTATATAAAGCAAGCAGCTCATGCTCGTCCTGTCGGTCGGGCAGCCAACGTGAGTCGGGACTAACAAATAACCCTGTTTCTGTTCATTTACACGTTTACGTTCACAGCAGGTACGTTACGAAGCTATGTAACAAAGAAAATTAGTGTGTAGAAAAGTGAGATAAAACGTATTACGTCTTATATTGTAATCCTTAAGTCTTTTTAAGTGATGGAAATATTGTTCAGGAATAATGAAGTAATCAAAAAATAAAATTATTCACTTTCTTTTCTGGAATATAAATAAGTAATATCTCACACTCGAATAATCTACAGTTGATTGAACTTTTGTCAGATAATTCTATTTTTTTAAGAATGGTATATATGTAGTTGTTTTTCTTAGTTATTTTCGTAACCTTTTTAAAATCTCTATCAGCAGCTGTTAATATACTTTAAAAATATCTAAAAAAAAACTGAAATTTGGTTAACCTGACTATCCTTATAGAGATTTTTATTACCAGATTCTTAATTTTAATTAAAAAGTTAATACATGAAAATAATACAAACTTTTTCCAAAAAGATAACTTAAACTTGGACAGTTTTAGTATAAATCTCAGAGGTCCCCCACATTCAATGAACTCTGTTATCTTTTCTTATCGCATCAAACTTTCAAAACATTTAATATCCGTTGTCCTCTCAGTACTACCACGAAGCAAATCTCTGCAACGTTGTCAGATATTGAAAAAAGTCTGATACACCAAGAATAATGGCTGGCGAAACAGATGAAGTTTCTCTAAAATCTTTACGAGACATTTAGTCCGGGCAAACTAACTTTAAGCACGGAAAAATTAATACCTGGACTAGCCCAACGGGAAATGGTGGGGGGGGGGGTTACTAACATACAAAAAAAATGAACCCACGGCCCTTGGGGACTATCTTAGGGGGGGAGGTTAAGTGAAAAAAATCTGCGGGCAGTAGTTTGGTCGAGTTTTCTAAGAAAATTTGATGCCGGAGACAAAAATGTTCAACAGCAAATTTGTAGGTAATAAAAAGATCTTCAATTTTTGTCAAGTGTAGTTTTTAACATAACCTCAAAATTATCGAGAAATTTGCAAATTTCCCAAATAATAACAAAATTTTCGTTTTTCATTTTTCATTTTTGTAAAAATTATTGGATTATTATAAAACTTGGAGAAATGATACCTGGTTATAGTATAAATAACCAAAAAAAATTTCAAAAAAAAATA
The DNA here is from genome assembly GCA_964028335.1 of Altica lythri. Classification (NCBI taxonomy): domain Eukaryota; kingdom Metazoa; phylum Arthropoda; class Insecta; order Coleoptera; family Chrysomelidae; genus Altica; species Altica lythri. The sequence goes on from OZ034805.1 coordinate 17,493,223, forward strand.
ATAAAAAATGTTTGAGTTTGAACTTTTTCAAAATAAAAGAACCCATTTTTCAGACAAAAATTCTCCGGTGAAAAATTATTGTAAATGGATTTTGCAAAGCTCATTTTGTTTGTTTTTACGTTTACTTTTTGATAAAATAGAAAACCAATATAGCTTTCATTTAAGAATATGCTAAAAAATGCAATAAACGCAAAACTCAATTTAGAAAAAAATTTTTTTAGTAATTGATGATAATTTCGTTTAAATTTTAATAAATTGTTAAAAATAACTTCACCAATAAATTCTACGGAAAAAAATACTAAAGAAATCGTATTTTGTTGTTAATAATTGCTCCAACATTTAGGGGAAGTAAAGGGTTGTTTTTGGGTTTTTGGAGGGTGAATAAAGTAATGATTATTTCATTCACTTTTCGGCTAAAATTAACGTTAAACGAAAATTAGTATCAAATAAAAGTTGTAGAGGTCATTTTTACCATAACCTCAAAATTTTCCAAGAAAATGCAAAAAATCGAATTTTCTTAAATTTTTTAATTTTTTTTTCTTTTTTTCTTCTTTTTTTGATGTATATAATAAAAAAATTATACTTAACTATAATTTTGAAAAAATCAAAGAATTATGCATTTTGCATAATGGCAAGTGTTTTAGTCCAATCTTTTAAGTAGCAGTTATCGCTGACTGTTTTCTGTATGCAGTTGCACATGCATTATGAACTGTTAAATCTCGAGATTTAATGATTTAAGACCCATAAGCATTTTACCCTGCTTATCAAAAATACTAGAAAAAATAATGGATACACAAATTAGAGTACATCTAGAAAAATACAGTATTTTACCAAAATATCAATCGGGTTTTAGATCTGGATACAGTTGTACCACTGCTTTGGCACATGCAACCGATGACATTTTAAGACAAAACGACCTTGGTAAGACAACAGCTTTAATTCTTTTAGACTACTCCAAGGCATTCGATACAGTAAATCACCAATTGTTCCTTGCAATTTTAAACTTTGTCGGCTTTTCCCAAGAATCTAAAACTCTTATGTCTCACTACCTAGATTACAGATTTCAGTACGTTGAAACAAATAAAGGTATGCCAGATCAAATTCTGATAAAGAGCGGTGTTCCACAAGGCTCAATTCTTGCACCCCTAATATTTACAATTTATACTTGTTTTCTAACAAACTGTTTACGTCACTGCAAAGGACTTCAATACGCTGACGACAATCAGGTATACTACTCTTTTAATGCAAAAGAATGGCCGGAAGCAAAACGCCTAATTGAAGATGATCTAGAAAGACTTATTTCCAATTCCAAAAAACATGGTCTAAAAATAAATCCTAAAAAATCTGTGGTTTTGATTTTTGACAGGGAAAAAACAAGGATAAAAGACTTAACACGATGACACGCTTGAGATTGCAGATTGTGCTAGAAATCTCGGATTGCAGATAGATGTAGACTTAAGATTCTGTGAACATGTAAATAGCAACATTAAGAAAGCCTATATGGCACTAAAAATGCTCTATCCACATAGGCACATACTATCGACGAATCAAAAAATAGTGCTTAGTGATGCCTTGATACTCAGTCATTTTAACTTTGGTGATGTGGTATATGGACCGTGTTTGGATCAGAATGACCAGCTTAGAATACAAAAATCTTGTCTTAGATTTGTCTATGGTATAAGAAAATTTTTACCAATATCTCATAAACTGCGTGATGCAAAATGGTTACATATGAAACAAAGAAGGGACCTTCACTCAATTTTCAATTTCAATTTATTCAATTTCAATTTATTCAATTAAATATTTGAGTACAATTTTTTACACCTTTTTTATTATATTTAATTTAATATCCCCAATAACTTAGTCCATGCCTAGACAAAATTTTGTCTGTATTGCAATTTGCTAAGCTTGGGGATATTTTACATAGTGTACATACATTGAAATTGAGGTTGATGACGTACAAAAAGGACGAAGCAGAGAATAACAGCAGGAGGCGAGTTGAGGGACTAATAGTGAGATATTATGAAGTTCTTATTAAGGTTTTAAAATTCTTATTTTAAATTATTTCATGATAGTATTTCCATAAATAGCTTTATATGAGTACTTATATAGTTTCTTACATTATTCTTGAATTTATAAAGTTTTGGTTCTTGTTTAATATTTATGGGGATCAAATTATAAAATTTTGGACCAAAGAAAAATAGAGATCTTTGAGTTACAGATTTTTTGAAGTGTCTAATGTTCAAATCCATATTTGATAAGGATCGCGTTAATCTGTTATTTTTATAATCAAATTTGCTGGTGTTGTTGTATATGTTCAAAATGCAGCTATAGATATAAAGTGTTTTAATATTAAATATACTAGTTTCTTCATAGAGTTTTTTTCTTGAATACAATTTAACTTTATTGAACATAATTCGAAGTAGGGTGTTTTGAGCTGTCTCTAGAATCTTAATGGTAGAATTAAAAGTCCCACCCCAGACAACTATGCAATCTCTTAAAACAGATTCTGCAAGTGAGTAATAAACAATTTTTAATTTTGTCTCAGGAAGGATGTTTCTTAGTGTATAAAATTTGTTCATTAGCGCTCTTAATCGCTGGCTGACATGGGTAATGTGATCTGACCATCGCAAATGTTGATCAATAATAACGCCCAGGTATTTTATAGATGAAATTTTATCAATGGTTGGACAGTCGCAATTTTCTGTGAGACATTGCGGTTCATGTATTTTTATTATACAGTTCTTTGGTTGATCAACGACTGTAGGACTGAATGCGATATATTTTGTTTTCCTGACATTTAGTGTCAGTTTATTAAAATTAAGCCATAGGCCTAATTTTTTAAGGTTAATTTCGGTAATAGTTTTGACCTCATCCCAGTCTTTACCAACAAAAATTAACGCAGTATCATCTGCATAACTGATTAAGTGTCCATTAAAGTTATTTATTTTTGTAATACTGTTTAATACTCGTTAATATTTTTTCACAAAATAATCAAATTTTTGTAATACTGTTTAATACTCGTTAATATTTTTTTACAAAATAATCACTTACAAAATCTCATCATAGCTACATGATAAAATTACTTTTCGGACTGACGTACACAATTTGAATTTAAGGTTTAGGGGATTAATCACTCCACCTCATCATCTAACTAAAATGTATGAACGGAGCTTTTCTTATAACGTCTATAGCAGGTACAATGGTCTTCCCACTGAATTCAAAAATCTGAAACCGTCAGTATTTAAAAAAAGAGTACAGCAGCACATATTATCTAGTTTTACTTAATTTTTTTTATCAAATAATGTCAGAAAAAAAAGCTATTAAAGATGTTTGATTTGTGTCTATTTAAATGTTAAACTCTTCATCAAAATCTATGTTTTGTCTTTATTAATCTATATTTAAAAAAAACAACCTTTATTTGCATTATATTCAAGTTTTTTAATGTAACCCTTATTCAAACATACTTTTTTTTTATATATTTTTGTAGTTTTTTATGCTCTATTTTAAATTTTGTGTTTTATTATATCTCTATTATGTTTGTTTATATCTAAATCATCTTTTTTAAAATGTAAATATTTATTTTAGTTTTAAGGATTTTTAAACATTTTTAGTACATTCATCAATCAGCATCTATTTTATTTTCTTAGAATCCCGAAATAATCGTTGAGCAATTTCTTAAATGTTACCAAATTTATATTTTTTGTTAACTCTTGTCTTTATATTTAGTTTTATGTTTTAGTTTATAATCGTCTCGTTTTTGTTAAAAAAAAAATAAGCCAGCTATTATTTTTTTTTTAAGTAATTTAGAACACAAAATGTTGGATTTTTATATTTAAGTTTACTAAAGGGCTGGACATCGATCAATATTATATTGCCTCCCAGTTCCTATTTTGCATTGTTAATTTTTTTTTATATAGCATATATCTGTGTATAATCCTTATTATTTGCAAAATAAACGTATTATTATTATTATTATTATTATCCATAATAGCAATTATATATGTTATAAAGGCAGTAAGTAAATTCAAGTAAAAGTGTAAGTTGGGATTACAACAAGTACTGTAACAAATTAAATATGGACTGAAATATTTGCGCAAAGTAACAAGAATAGTAAAAGGAGATAGGATAAGAAATTCTGTAGTGAATTGGGAATTGGGATTTAAAAAAGTAACAAGAGCCATCTAAAGACGGTAGTTACGATGGTGAAACACAATTTGGAATAGAAAGATATATTTGTTTTCCTTATAAATTTATTTTATTTAAGTTCTGCAACCTTTATCTTATATCTTTAAGCTAGCAATTCTTGTATATATATATATATATGTATATATATATATATATATATATATATATATATATATATATATAAAAAATGATGAAGATATTGGGTTTAGCAGCAATACGAAAAGTGTACTCTTATAAGTTTATTGCCAAGCTTTCGATTATGATTATAATCATCTTCAGGGCGCTACAATACTTTATGGTATAATATGGACTATAAAATATATAAATATAAGTTTTTACTTACAACTTGTTGAGATTATTTTGTAAAGATGTTAATTTATTTATTATATTTGTGTAGTAGATATTAAAAAAATTATAACAACGAGAAACTTTTTAAAGCAATATTAAAAAATTGTACCATTAAGCTTTTTTAAAAAATTAATTTGATTTAATTTTTCATTCAAAAATGACTGGATGTATTTGTCATTTTGAGTTTTCAGTTAGAACTGTCCTATGAAATCGAAATTTATATAAAACAAGATAGTAGGTTCATTAAGAGTATTTGACATAAAATCAAATTAAAATCGTTATTAAATTTTATAATAAAATTAAAAGTTAATATATTTGTATTAAAAATTTAAAAGTTTTATTTAAAAATTATTTAATTACTTGGTGTTGGTAGCTTGAATTTGTTTTAATATATTTTAATGATGGTTAATCTTCAAGCGTCTGCAAAGGCTCAACACTACGCTTTTCAAGAAACAACAGATAAGAAAACATTTCATTTAAGTGCCCTATATCAGTATAGAATGTGGTGTCTTATTAATATGGGTCATTTCCAAAAAGAGCCTTCTTGAAATATTATTATCACGATCCAAAACTGTAACGTTGTCATAATCTATTCTATGGTCATTTTGCATTACATGGAGTCCAAGTGCACTTCTTTCAGGATGTAGTCTGCAGTCTGATTTATGTGCCGTAATTCTATATATATATAAATCGAAGAAAGGGAGTGGTTGGGTAGCAGCAATAAAACGACTAAGTGGACTCTTTTAAATTATCCTAGCTTTCGACCCTTTTTTGGGGTCATCTTCAGGGATCTAGATGGAGAGGTTTGGTTTTATTTATACAATAGTTACAGTGTTATACAACTTACATTTAGTTAAGGATGTGTCGTTGGGTGTTAACAATGGTAAGTGGATGTGCGAATTTTTTTTTTTGACATATAAAACAAGTGCATATAAATATATAGCGGATAACACTAAACACGACAATTTATAAAACGTTGACAAATTTTTTTGAGATAAATAAGCAGATCTATCACGCCTAGGAGAAATGAAGAAACGAATCATAGGTGACAGGTGACGATCGATCTATAATTGATGAGACCGCATAAAGGAAAGAAGCAGAGCAAGTTGACAGCGTCAAATGTCTGATGTGTAGGTTGTTTTGATCACAGATATAGACAATATAGATTGGAAATAACCATTTGGTGAAATCCTAAAAATACACACACCATGCGATTGAAATTAAGAGGTTTATGCTTATGCGCATTTGCTCTTTTATCGTTTTGAAGCGTATGACACATGTATCATCTTTCATTTGTGTCAATTGAAATTTTTATTATTTATTGTAAATTAGTTATTTGGCGTTATTAATCTGTGCTCAAAACGCTTTATACATTAAATTTAATAAGTTTAAGTTAAAATTTAAATTTTTAACAAATCCTGCTCTGTACGTTTTAATGCGCAGTCGCATAAACCTCTCTTTTTCGCTTTCAATTGTGCGTATTTTATAAAAATGACATTTCCGATCTATATTTTCTATATCTGTGGTTTTGATTGTGGAAAATTCTTGGTTATGTTCATCAAAAAATGGAGTTTGTGGAACTATTTTATAAGGATTGTTTAAAGTTGGTTCTAGATAATCACATTTACAACACAAAGCCAGAAGGATGCACGTCTTATTCACTTAATTGTTAAAAGGTATGCATAGATATCACTCAAATTTTCGATGTCTGAACGTTTGTTGATACATTTGTCACTATTCGCTGCTATATGTGCCATTTCCAGGAATAATCGTTTATTGGTATTGGTTTCTCTGTCTAAGATTGCAACATCATCATAGTCAACCTCATGTTTGGTGGCCTTAACATGTAACCCTAGTGCGCTTCTGTCTGGGTAAAGTCTAACGTCGCTTTTATGTGAAGTCAAGCGATCTTTGAGTTTTCTCATCGTCTGCCCAATATACACTTTATCGCAGGATCCACACGGTAAGGAGTATATGATATTGTATTTCGATTGTAAATCCATTTTATCTTTCAGTTTAGTAAAAGCACTCTGAATAGTAAGAGCGGTCATAAAAAAGTACGTTGATGATATAATTCTAGCGTTACCTGCAACAGAAATAAACACAATATTAAACATCTTTAACAGCTATGATAACTACATCCAATTCACAATAGAACTAGAAGACTTACACAACACAGTCCCCTTTTTAAAATCAAAGTTCATCAGAGTACAAGATGTTATTATGATTGACTGGTACAGAAAACCTATGAGCTCTGGACGATATTTGAGCTACTTTTCTAACCACAAGCATTCCATTAAAATAAACCTTGACTTCACATAAAAGCGACGTTAGACTTTACCCAGACAGAAGCGTACTAGGGTTACATGTTAAGGCCACCAAACATGTGGTCAACTATGATAATGTTGCAAACTTGGACAGAGAAACCAATTCCAATAAACGGTTATTCCTGGAAATGGCACATATAGCAGCGAATAGTGACAAATGTCTCAACAAACGTTCAGACATCGAAAATTTGAGTGATATCTATGCATACCTTTTAACAATTAAGTGAATAAGACGTGCATCCCCTGACTTTGTGTTGTAAATGTGATTATTTAGAACCAACTTTAAACAATCCTTATAAATTAGTTCCACAAACTCAATTTTTTTATGAACATAACCAAGAATTTTCCACAATCAAAACAACCCACCCATCAGACATTTGACGCTGCCAACTTGCTCTGCTTCTTTCCTTTATGCGGTCTCATCAATTATAGATCGATCGTCACCTGTCACCTATGATTCGTTTCTTCAGTTCGCCTAGGCGTGATAGATCTGCTTATTAATCTCAAAAAAATTTGTCAACGTTTTATAAATTGTCGTGTTTAGTGTTATCCGCTATATATTTATATGCACTTGTTTTATATGTTAAAAAAAAATTCTCACATCCACTTACCATTGTTAACACCCAACGACACATCCTCAACTAAATGTAAGTTGTATAACACTGTAACTATTGTATAAATAAAACCAAACCTCTCCATCTAGATCCTTGAAGATGACCCCAAAAAAGGGTCGAAAGCTAGGATAATTTAAAAGAGTCCACTTAGTCAATTTATTGCTGCTACCCAACCACTCCCTTTCTTCGATACTTATCAGGACAGCAAATAATAGTTTTCTCTATTATATATATATATAAACAAAGTGCCAAGAAAATGCGTATTAATATAAACAAAAGGGGAAAATTATTGGGCATGTACGCAAAAAGGATCAATAGGGCCACGAGTAAGAATGGTAACCGCAGACATGCATGTTTCTGGCTCATTAGCCGTCATCAGTGCGGCATAAGCAAGTAGGGTATTGCACTTGGCTAGCAAAAGTGTTGGGTACTTGGGAGCAAAGGATGTTGGGGAAACATGTGTTTTTATGTTTCTTTACACATGTTTCCCCAACATCCTTTGCTCCCAAGTACCCAACACTTTTGCTAGCCAAGTGCAATACCCTACTTGGTTATGCCGCACTGATGACGGCTAATGAGCCAGAAACATGCATGTCTGCGGTTACCATTCTTACTCGTGGCCTTATTGATCCTTTTTGCGTACATGCCCAATAATTTTCCCCTTTTGTATATATATATATATATATATATATATTTATATGGATCCTCCCTCTGGGAACACCCTCCTTCAATGAATGTAGGTCGCGGATCCAAGATTTTTAAATGGATTGTCTTCACAAATCAATTTAAAAAAATGTATAATAAAATCTTCTTTGTAATTTCCAAAAATCAATTTTCTTACTGCAATCTTTCAGGAAAAACCTTCTTCCTATTATTCCATTTGTCTCACCATATTATTTCTATCCTTGGACTGCACTGCTTACCATATTTCCAATCTCAGGTTTCTTTTTATTTTTGTTGCTTGTTTCTTTTATTGTTTTATATTTTCCATTTCTATTTATGGTTTTAATTAATTATTTGTTATAAATTTAAATTTCAATATTCAGTTTTATACAATTTTTTATTTTTTTTTATCATTTTTGACAATACAATGTTCTTCCATCAAAATTCAAAATTATAATAATCTCTATCAATAAAAACAATCTCTTAACTAAACAAAAACAATACAATATCAAAATTTTACTTAATCTAGACAACCGATTTAAAAATACCAGACCACGTTCCAACAATTTACTGAAGGAAGCCGTCCCAAGAAGAAAAATCCATATCAATATATATATATATATATATAAGAAAAAATGATTTTTCTTGGGGTTGCGGTCAAAAATAATTATAAATCTATATATATATATATATATATATATATATATATATATATATATATATCTTGTATATAACCTTAGGCAAAATGATAAAACGAGCAAAGCGTTTTGTGACAGTCTAATATAACAAAATGTCAAAGATGATACATAACGTATCTAGTGCCATACTGTGAAAAATTATAATTCCAGTTTTGAACTGGAATGGTGTCGGTTAGAATTTCTAACACTTTAAAAGACACCTGGATGCTGCGATATAAATAGATATAAATATCATTCAACTCATATCAGGGCAAAACCAAACTACAGACACGTGTTTCGCTCTCATTTGAGCTCGTCAGTGTAGTATAGGCTATGTCTCTCCAGTCACTAATAAAGAGACATCCCTGCTATAATTTGAACGATATCTATAGATTTTAAATTGCGAAGCTGATAAACAGTCGCAAGTGGCTCCATCTTCACTCCAAAAATGGTACTTCAGTGGTCGCTTTGCATCTTGTATATAACCTTAGGCAAAATGATAAAACGAGCAGAGCGTTTTGTGACAGTCTAATATAACAAAATGTCAAAGATGATACATAACGTATCTAGTGCCATACTGTCAAAAATAATAATTCCAGTTTTGAACTGGAATAGTGTCGGTTAGAATTTCTAACACTTTAAAAGACACCTGGATGCTGCGACACGTGTTTCGCTTTCATTTGAGCTCGTCAGTGTAGTAAAGGCTATGTCTCTCCAGTCAGTAATGAAGAGACATCCCTGCTATAAATTGAACGATATCTATAGATTTCAAATTGCGAAACTGATAAACAGTCGCAAGTGGCTCCATCTTCACTCCAAAAATGGTACTTCAGTGGTCGCTTTGCATCTTGTATATAACCTTAGGCAATTGAAATAATCCAGCAGGATTCAAAACTCGTAATCTTTACCTAAAGCCGGAAAAACCTCCAACAGCTCGCCATGAGGGCATATCCGGTCCCGTTTTAAATTTGAAACAGTATTTTATTTAAATCGTGACACTTATTTACACGACACACGGCGAAACTGAACGAAATTTTATTGACAAATAAGTTTTTGTAATTGTTAACACAGGGCAAAATTAGCAGTGTGTATACGGATTTTTCATCTACTACCTGCAAATATCATTTAAAGTTTAAATTTCTGAAAAAGATTTTTTATCGTGTCACGGCATCCGGTTTCCAGTGACAAAATCGGATGTTAATTTGGCCGGATCCAGTAAAATTTCCTAACCCGATACACGGTCAAATCGTGTAAAGATGAACATTTAAAACTATGCGCCACTAAGCAATCCGAAATTTTTATCGTTTCGTTAAACTGCCCGGTTCGTTCCGTCTGAACGAGCTAGAACCACTTCGGCCTCAGCTGAATAAGTAGATTTCGGTTTTTTGATCGTCGAATCAAACTCATGTCACATGTTATACTCACTTTGTCCTTAACCATATTAGCACATGTATGCATGATTGTAATTGAAAAATCAAAATCTAATTCACTTTTTTTATATTTTTATTTTATTAGGAGACCGGAACCTTGAATTTATTTAGTAAACTAATTATTTGGAAATTTTTTGAAATTTAGGGAATTGTTGCAAGTTCGAGTCCTGCCGGATGCGATAAAATTAACATAAACTGAGCGTGCTAGAAGGCCGACTAGATGTTTGCTTAGTGTTGTTAACGCAATAAAAAAGTAATTCTTTTAATTTTTTTAACTTCCCGCTAAAAAAAATTAAATTTTTTTTTAAAATCGGAAAGTTATTGGTTTCACCCCGTTTTTCGAAAATCGAGTTTTCATCGGATCTCAACGTTTTGAGGTCTTAGGAACCTCCCCTGACTATTTTTACGAGGGTGTCTGTATGTCTGTATGTACGTGTGGATGTGTGTGTGTGTGTGTGTGGATGTATGTTAACCTTTTATAACTTTTGAACGGCTTGACAGATCGGAATGAAATAAAAAGCATTCCAAAGAGTTCCATCTAACTTAGATTCCCTGTAAGTTTGAACCGATTCAAGCCAGTAGATTTCGAGAAATTTTAAAATAACCGAAAAGAACAATTGGTAAAAATGATGTTTTTTGGGCATATCTTTTTGGCTATTGCATCGATCAATTTCATAACCTAATCAGCTCTCAAGCTTAAAAATCCACGCCGAATGCCGTTTTCCAAATTAAAATCGGTTGATTCGTTCGTGAGATATCGTTGTCGAAAAATTTCAAAAAAAGTGTTTTTTTTCAATAATTTAGAGATTTTTTGACTAATCGATTTTGCACTCCTAGTAATGTTTTTAGGTCACAAAAATCTGCGTCGAATGCCATCAAAATCGAATAAGGCGTTAAAAATGGCTTTTTAAACATTTCAAAAAAAGTCAAAAACGTCAAAATACGTCACGTTACTATAGCTTTGCGGTTAAAACTAGCGGAAAGTTGCAAGGGTGGCCCTTAAGGTCAACCTCTTTTCGAATTTTTTTCAATGCAAATTGTCAAAATAGATTCAAACTTTCTATTTATGTGAAGCTGTTAGAGAAATATGCACCATGTAAAAACTCATAACGACTCAATATTAAATTATCGATTTCTAGACTTAAAATTGTTAATATTTTTTATATAGAACATATAAAGTACTTATAATGTATTTTATCTACTCTACCTCATATTATGTATCAATTTTTAGTTCGTGAAAACTGTCATTATAGACAGCAGTGCGTGAAGGATTGAAAGTGTGCGTGAAGTAACAATGTATTTTAAATGGGATTTACTTTTTCGCACTGTTTGTAACACACCTTCAAATAATCAAATATCCTTAGCATTCGCGGTGTCATGGTGTTGCTATGAGAGCATTAAATTTCCACAAAAGTCATTCTGACAGTTTTGTAGTTTAAATTTTCAAATTTGAATTTGTAATTAGTTTTTATTTGTTTATCGTAGATAAAATATTGTATGAAACTGTGCGTGAAGTGCTTTTTGCGCACTTACGCGATATATAGCACTCGCTTTGCTCGTGCTCTAAACATCGCGTGCGTGCGCAAAAAGCATACTTCATGAACTGTTTCATAAATAACTATTAAGGTGTAATTTACAAATCAAAATATTAAAATTTGTAAAAATTCTTTATAACAACGGGAACGTCTTTCGTATTCAGCTAAAAACTTAACTTTAACATACTGTAGGTATAAACTTAAACTAATACATAGAAAAAATGAGGTAAACACGCCTCATTTCTAAATATATCTGGAACAAGTTATGCAGTTTTGTGCTAAAGGAACTTATATTAATTCCACAAATAAAACATATAGGTACCTATCCAAAGTTTCTATTTTTAGTACATGGATGGATACAAAAAATTAGATTTTGTTTTAAACTTTAAAATAAGGTAATAAGCCTAAACATTGATTTGTGATAAACGGACAAAACAGACTCTTAATTTTTAAATCTAAGTAAAGGGAAAACTGGGATTTAACACTATGCAAATTGTATTGAATTGGCCACTAACTATTAACTCATAATATTATTACCAAATACGGTGCTCGTTTTGGATAATGTAATGTATTATAATACCATAATAAAGTAACACTGTAGAACATAAAAACAATTTTAAACATAGGTAATATATAAGCAAACGTATGAAGATATTACGCGAACTGTATCTAACAGAAAAAATTTCTGACAACTGTCAAAATAACAGTGTTGCTAAAGAGAATGTAACATTTTAGATTAATGATGTAGAAGCGTTAAATAGATACCTATGTTATGTGACTTTTTACGTGATTTCACATTTCGATCATAACCTTAGTGATTTTATAACTAGAATTAGGGAGCCAGGCTTGGAGTTGTCTCTTGGTTGGAAAGGAAGAAAAGATTGTAGTACCCACTCTACCTCTCTGTTTACTTGCACATTATTGACCTATTTTAATTATAAATTCTTATTAAAAAATATTGATTTTGTGCTTTATTTTGTTACATATGATTTATTATTTGATAAACAAACAGTCCTTTTCTGCACATACGTAGGGTACTGCGATCTTCTTTCTCTTTTTTAACCGTTGAATGTTTTCGCTTACAGGCATCCATATGTCTTATCAACTTTATTCATAGTATCTCTATAATCATAGAGATACTTATAATCATAACAAATCAATAAAATTGGTTATATTTTGTATAAAAAGGTGATATGGAAAGGAATCCTCCAGGTGTTGCCTTGATTATTGATTTATCTCCATAACTCATGACTCCATTGATACTTTCAATTTTGCAGACGACTTTTTATTTTACACAATTTCATCATATTAAAACCAAATGTTTCTGAAAGCATCAACACTTTTTTTAGCACTTTAGTTTTTGACGTGAAACGTCTTTAAAATCGCACCGGTTCAAAAAGTGGACCGTAACGAAAAGATCTATATCATCGTACCTTAATAATTACAAAACTGTTAGTCCTAAAAACAAAAATGTGGTGTGAATATTTCACTTATATAGTCAGCTCGCTGTTATGACCTTGAGTCCGGGTCTGGGACGAGCAGGGCGGCGCGGGAGGGGCACTGCGTTAACTGTGCGAAACCGGCGCTCTCGCTCGTTTCTATTCAGTGTAACTCGTGACTCCGACTTGATAGCGCGGTGATTCTTTCGTGTGTTGATTAAGATTATTTAAGCCGATTGATTCATACAAAAATAATTGCAATTTGGACAGTATTTATATTACAAATAACCAGAAAGTAATAAAAAAATATAAAAAACTTTTGCTATGTCGGCCTCAGCTCGTGCAAGAGCCAGCCAGAAATATGAATCACGGCTATCGTTGAAAGGGGTGGCTATGGGCCACACACAGGTTTCCCAATGTCCGGCGCCGAGCGAGCGAGACGGTTACGGGAACATCGCAAAGCCGCTGCCGACGAAAACGCCGACGCCGCGAGGAACTTTTCTGCTGCCGCCAACCTCGCGAGTACCTCTACCACTGGTATACCTGTACTTATGGACGTAACGAATGAACCGACAATCGATATATCTATTGGATCTGCCACGGAACTGAAAGGTCTTAATATCAGTAGAAGTAAAGCAATGCAAAATCATTGGACATAGACGTTTCACGTGAAAACCAACGGCTATGTGCCCCTGCACAGCCCCACTTTTTTGGGTGTTTAAAATTTTGTCGATCAAGACAGAAAGCTCATATTTTATGCTTGAATTTAATATTAATAAACTTGAAAGTTAGAGCAGTAACTTGTTGGGAGTATTTCCTCTGTCGAATCCGAATTTATTATGCGAATCCGCTTTAAACTTATTATCGAGAAGTTAATTTTGTACCCTTTTTTTTATACTACTGGATTTATATTTCGATATTTTGTTTATGTTTTTTGTTAAGTCAGTAGAATTTTTTTTTTTTTTGATTTATTTAATATATGCAAAAATGTTGACCTATGTATTTGTTTTATTACTCGCAGTCGCATAAAATATACATTCATTCAATGAGAAATTGATATTTTTATTTTTATTGCTATATTAAAATGTAAAATAAATATTTTTCATATATTTTTTATATATTTATATAACTATATTTAGGCCATAGTGTTAGCTACATATGAAAATCTATATTGTTCATAATATAACATACTTCACGAAGGTTTTTTACGTAATTCGGTGTGTTTACTTTCTATTTTGAGATTTGCGGTCTTCTTGTACTAGATAAAGATAGAAGATACAAGAGAATGTTTTGAGATGCGTTGAAGAATACTTTTAAAAGGTTCTAAGTCTAATTATTTCACAAATCAGTTACAATTATCAACTGTGTAATAAAAAATTTTGTATTAATAAAATGGATTAACGTTACCACCAATAAATTAAGATAACTGTAAAAATAGGCAAAAATTTGACAGACACATTTGAAAGATAAACTATACACGTAGTTGGATGACGATTATCGGCATTCTAATATCGATCTTCCTGCTCTCTAGTTTGCTACAGAGTGTAACTTGCTCCAATGTTGCCTTCATTGAAGGCATTTATGGTGCCTGTGGAGGTCTTCAGTGACGTTTACTACTAAATATGGGTCGTGTGATCTACTTTTGGATCTTTACACATTGCATTATTTTAAAAGCAAAAACATTGTAAGTAGATGTGACTAGGAAGTATTTTTAAAAATATATAAAAAAATTTACATCAAGGAGCTTTATACGATATACGTAAATGTAAGTGGCTGCGGAGCAGCTTTAACACATATATCAACTTAAAAATTTTAAAAAGCAATTTCTGTGCTGGATTCAGTTAAAATGTTTTAGTGTTGTATTAATTTTCAAGTTTCCTAATAGGTCAGTTGAAAAAGTGATAAGAATTTATTCATAGTTTAAAAAAATGATCATCCCTATCCCTATTCCTGCTATATTATAAATGTGAATGTGAGTTTGTTTGTTACGCTTTCACGCGAAAACTACTCAACCGATCATCATGAAATTTTGTACACATTTTCTTGGAAGTATTAATTTTTTTTATTTTTCACAAAAACTAAAAAAACTGTTTGTCAAAAAATTTAACGCCAACCCTGAGTAGGCCACAGTCAGGTGGCGCAGTTAATATCTTATATATTTAAACTAGCAATTACGACTTAATAAAGTACCCACTATGGCGCCACCGTAAGGTGAAGCAGTTATATAATATCACATATATTTTAACAAGCAATTCTTACTTAAGGTTTATGACGCTACCGGAAGGTGGCGCAGTTTGTATCTCACATATTTCAACAAAATCTTGCTAAATTAAATAATATGCTAACTAATATATTTAATCGATAAATTACAAAATATAATAAAAAAATAGTATACACCTGATAACTTACCAGAAAATATGATAAAAACGATAAAATCAAAAAAAAAAAAAAATTGAAAACAAAATAAAATCGTAAAAATTTGAAAAAAGCTAAAAAGACATCCGTTTTATGCGGTACGAAGTCCGCCGGGTCAGCTAGTATTTTATATATAGGTAAATCAGCCGGCAAAAAGGCAGCTGAAACTCCATCTTTGGAACCAGAATTTTTTTGTGGAATCAAGAGTAGTACCTACAGTCTTGGAAAAATTAAGGAAAGAAGTGGATACAGAAAAAACCAAGTACTAGAACGATCTAGAAGGACTAAGGCAAACAAAGATACTACTAAGAATTTTTAACCAAAAAAGATCTTTTAGCTGTCTTAACCTCTGTAAAAGCAACCTCAATACACAATCTCTCGGAATGCGTTGCCTTACGTAATTCTACAGTCAGATGTCTAGGATCATACGAAATAGAAGAAGAGAATCAACTTAATTTGAAACCTAATGACATCCTAAACTTTCGAAGAAAGATAGGACTAGAAAAGCTGCTATATGTCTGAGAGAACATCAGAATTATAGCAAGAAAAGTTACACAAAAAAAAACAAAAATGCTGAATGTCCAACTGAGGTACCGTTTACAGTAATAAAATTAGCATAGCAACAGATACCGGGATTCTAACATCTTTTAACAACTTTGCAATTCATTTTTATAACACTAATAAAGTACAATTTATAAAAGGACAAATTTTAGCACTATTTTACAAAATATTACTTTTTAGTAAGTGTTTTATTTAAAGAAATGGGTGGATGCATATCGGATATATAGACTTTTAAAAGGGTCGAAAAATTTTTCTGTCCTAATTTATATTGTAAGCAGTAGATATAGCAGTTGCTTTTATTGACAATAAAGAAAAAATAAATATTTTAAATTTTTTTTAGAAAGTCTACAAACAAGAATATGTGACATGACAGTAAGGAAAAATTGAAAAAATGTCACATGTCTTGTGAAATTCTGACGATTTAACGGCTTTACTGTTTTTGGTCAAGATTTTTTCTTCCTTTTTGCAAAATTTCGACGATCTAACATTTTTTTTAAATTCTCCTTAATGTCCTTTAATATACTCCTGTTTGTATACTTTCTTAAAAGTTTCAAAAACTTTCAACAATCCTATGAAAGATATCTTAAATAATCGTTTAATAAAGACAATATAAGTTCATTATAGTATTCTAAATGATTTACCTATCAGTGACTTTAGGATAATGTTTCATAGCTCAATATGAGAGAGTAATTCGTGGAATCTAAACTTTGTCATTCGGAAATATTGATTAAACTTCGTTTTGTCTTCAAAATAATTGTAACGGGATAACCGTGAAGGGACCTTAATTTGAAAGATTGTTATTGACAATTGATTTTTAGAAACTTCTAAAAACACTGACTAGATTAAATAATGTTTCTAGAAAATTCTAGAAACTTCTAAACACACTGACTGGATTAAATAATGTTTCTAGAAAATTCTAGAAAGATCTAAACACACTGACTAGATTAAATAAAGTTGTATATAAGGGGATGTATGAGCAGTTAACGTCAGTTCAAGTTTAAATATTCACAAAAGTTCATTGTATTGTCAAACAGTTTAGACGTTATCCAGCAGAGTTCAGTGTATCTTAACAATTTTTTAAATAAATTGTGTAAAAGTCCCCATAAGTGTTTCAAATTGGTGTCAGGTGTGGGGTGAAGATAAAAAAATGCCTGGAAAAAAGATAAATGAACTATTGGTGGCTGAGCTCAGAAGAGAGCTCCAAGAATTACAGTTGGAAACTACTGGGACCAAATCTGTATTGTTGAATAGGCTCCGTCATTACTACCTAAGTAATAATTTGGACCCTAAAGTTGTGGAGTTTGATGACCCGGTTCAAAAAGCAATTTCTGAGCTATCCAGTCAGATAAAGAGCCAGCGCGAAGATATGTCCCAGCTGTCACAACAAATGACGAACCAACAGGAGGAACTATCCAGTCAGATAAAAACCCAGCACGAAGAGGTGTCCCAGCTATCACAACGGATGTCTACTCTACCAGAAGAGTTAGCCAGTTCCTTCTCCCAGCAAATATCACATCTTCGTGACGAGCAAAATCAGCAAATGGCCAACTTAAATCAGCAAGTGGACAACTTGAATTAGCAAGTGGACAACTTGAATCAGCAAGTGGACAACATGAGTCAGCAAAAGACCAACATGCGAGACGAGCAAAATCAACAAGTCGCCAACTTGCGAGACGAGCAAAACCAGATCAACCAGCAAATGCAGTCCGAAATAAGGAAGCTTTAACGAGAACACGAAGCTTTTCGTCAAAACCAGCCCATCCACCACGGCGACGGCGATGCAGAAAGGACGGAAACCTGCCACGTAGACGTCGACCGACGAGGAAACGGAGAGACTACCCAGGTACGAACGACGATGAAACCCCCGACCTTCGACGGGAAGACTTCCTGAAACAATTCGACGCAGCGGCCAGAGCTAATGGATGGTCATCCCAGGAGAAGGCATTGTCCCTAACCGTAGCTCTGCGAGGCGAAGCTTTAGACGTCTTGCAATCATAGACACCGGATGAAGCTGACAACTTCGAGGTATTGGTGAATCGTCTAGAGATGCGTTATGGTCAAACTCATCTACAACCGGTGTACCGAATGCAGTTAAAAAGCCGAAAGCAGAAAAATGGAGAGACTATCCAGGAATTTGAGGCGGAAGTAGCAAGAATGGTACGACTTGCGTATTCAAATGCAGCGGAGGATTTCCTGCAGTGCCTGGCAGTCCAAACCTTCACCGATGGTCTTCGAGACGTCGAGTTGCAGCGGGCTGTACGGTTGGCGCAGCCAAAGTCTCTTGTGGACGCCTTGACGATTGCACTAGAGTTTGAGGCGGCGACGGAGGCCTCACGTGGAGTTGCTCGACTAAGGGAAGTCACCGGTAACTACGACCATGCCGTTCATTCCGTTAGCGACGTCGAAGCGGTAGTAGAGAGGTTAATGAAGTTATCTCCAAAAAGAAGGCGCGCAGTGAGATGCTGGAACTGCGGAGAACTAGGCCATATAAGAAATACTTGCCCCCAAAAAGAAAAATCTTTTGCTGAAGTACCCCAGCAGCAGGAAAACTAGAACGGGTCAACTCCTGGAGGGCGAAATCGACCCCAAACATTTCCGAAGCCCCTCACACCATTAAATTGGCAACTCTGCGACATCACGTAGACAGCTTATATGTAGATGGCCTCATTGATGGGAAGAACTTTAGCATGCTGGTAGACACTGGAGCTACGAAAACTATCGTTCGACCATCCATCATTATGCGAAAGAAGATGTGGCCTACCAGTTGGAGACTGCGTACCGCTACCGGAGATTCTGCTAGAGTCTACGGTGAGATACAGGTGACGCTACAGTTTGGTTCAACCTTTCTTGTTCACTCGGTGCTGGTGGCTGACGTTGATGAAGATGTTGTTCTGGGCATGGAGGTTATGCTCCACTGTGGTTTTCATTTGGATCTTCGCCGACGTATCCTTCGTACTGGTAATGAAGAAATATTCTTGCACCGAAAACAAGTTGACAAAGCCTCGATTAAGCTAATTAAGCGAATGTGTCGTCACAGCGCGGTTGGATGGACTGGAGCCAGATGGTGCCCCAGCCATGATAGAGCCGAAGAACCATGACCATGAATTGGGAAAAGGACTCCTTGTGGGTAAGACTCTTGTTAGATCCGCCAAAGAGGTACCCATCCGAATTATCAACTTAAACGATCATCCAGTTCTTCTCCGAAAGGACACGGAAATGGGAAGTTTAGAACCAGTAACGGCCATAATTCACAAGGTAAACGTTACAGAAACAGATAAGACCAACGGAATTGAACAATTAATGACAAAATTAGATCCCTCTTTGTCAAAATTAGAAAAGAAACAGGTAAGAGATCTACTTTACCGTTATAAACCTGTATTTGGTTCTAAAAGTAAACTGGGAAGAACTGATGTTGTACAACATAGAATTGACACTGGTAATGCACGTCGGATTCGACAGATACCCCGAAGGATGCCTCTAGTTAAGAAGGAAGAAGCAGACAGAGCCCTTAAAGAAATGATTTAAAATGGCATAGTCGAACCATCCAGTAGTCCGTGGGCTTCTCCTGTGGTATTAGTGAGAAAGAAAGACGGATCAATGCGGTTTTGTGTCGACTATCGAAAGCTAAATGATGTCACTAAGAAGGACAGTTATCCTCTGCCAAGGACTGATGACGCCCTCGACGCTTTGGCTGGTTCTACTTTGTTTTCTACTTTGGACTTCAAAAGCGGATACTTGCAGGTTAAAATGAATCCTACAGACAAAGAAAAGACTGCCTTTACTAGTGGATCAGGGTTGTGGCAAGTCACGGTCCTTTGGCCTCTGTAATGCTCCTGCGACGTTTGAACGGCTAATGGAGAACATCCTGCGGGGTTTGTCATGGGAAACTTGTCTAGTTTATCTAGACGACATCATCATAATGGGCAAGACCTTTAAGAAACATTTATCTAACCTGGAAGAAGTCTTTAAAAGATTACAGAACGCTAATCTAACATTGAATGTTAAGAAATGCCACTTGTTCCAGAGACAGGTCAATTATTTAGGACATAACGTAAGCAAGGAAGGCGTTGCTGTTGACCCCGCTACGATACAAGCAGTTTAGGAATGGCCAATCCGGCAATCCCTATCGACAAACATCAGCTCCGGAGTTTCTTGGGTCTTTGTTCCTATTACCGACGATATATCAAGAATTTTGGAGACATCGCCAAACCCTTGACACGTTTGACAGAACAAGATAAGTCCTTCTGTTGGGATCAGGAATGTCAAGAGGCGTTTGAAATATTGAAAAAATAGCTTACGTTAGCACCTTCTTATTACCATTAAAATGGAACTGGTCATGAAAGACTACTGTGCGTAGACAAGTTTTACTGAACGTATATGTAATAGTTATAGAACTTAAACGTAACGTATAGTGAAAATCGACTCTCCCATAAGAATTTATCACTTCAAAAAATATTTTCTAGATAATAATCTATTAATTAAAGAATACAAAAATAATTTTTATACTATACATCTCAGAAAACAATATCCACTAGTTTGTATCTACAAAAACAGAAAGAAACAAACTTTAAAATTCAAAAAACGAAATATTGAAAAAAGTTATATAATTGAGAATTTTCTGTTTATTCATTAATTCTTTATCTTTAAATACGATAATTGATTTATTTGTCGAAAGCTTCGAGTATTTTTAATATTTTTAATATTAATATTTATTACTATTTTCTGATATAAATGAAAGCCCTAAATTTGACATATCCTTCAGAATTTTTTATAAATTGTTTTCTTTAAAAAAGGTGGAGCTCATATTTTTTTTTCTTGGCCACTTACCAAATTTTATTTCTTTAGTAAACTACACTTTAATATAATTATTGAAAATCTTATATTATTTTTAATTTAAATTTTTACTCGTTTATTAATACATATAGAATAATCGTTTCGTACACAATTTTTGTGTGAATAATAACTGCTTATATTTAGTTTTTGAAATTTACGAACAAAAAATGGCATAAAAGAAAAATTGAAAAAAAAAGTCTCCTCCAGCAGGACTCAAACCTGCAACCTTTACGTTTTAAATATGACTCTATATTAACAAAGAAATAACTTACATATAACTTCCATCCGGGCTTCACTTTGAGCTGAAGCAAAAGATGGGGCTTCTGCAGAGACTTCACATCTGAAAACTCCACTCGTCTTCCAACTAACAGGATGTAGAACTACTCGTTTTCTATCAGATTTCGTCATCTGAAATAAGATTTTTAGTTAGTTAAAGATTAATTTGTTATCTAATGAAACTACCTATATTAATTATATTATCTACTATTTTACCTTTTAAATCTACTAATATTCTACATTATATATAATATTTTCTTACTTTATTTACAAACATATAGTTAGGGTTTAAATTATTCGTTGTTTATACATACAAAATAGCTAGGTAAATGGCAACCCAACACCCCATACAAATATTTTGTACAATATAAATTTTCGTTTAATTCAATTATAAACGTTTCTTACGCATTAACTAGTAAATACTTTATATGTTTATATTAATTCTGAGTTTTTAGATATCTATCCTATAAAGGAACACACTTTGAAGTTTAACACTCAGATGAGATTAGATACTTATTCTTACGTTCAAACGGAACGGTCCAAGTAGTTTATGGGAACTATAAAAATTTCGGATTGCTTAGTGGCGCATAGTTCTAAATGTACATCTTCACACGATTCGACCGTATTAGTCAGGGAGCAAAGGGGGGTTCCGTGGCCGATTGAGGTCCTTACAAACAGTAAAGTTTTTTAAATGTATTTTGACTCGCTGAATCCGAATATTCAACCTGCTTTGTGACCAGTTGCCTTGGTAATTTGTTATTAACAATTTAATTGTTTAAATAAATATAACTAACAAACTAATTAAAATAGTTTTTTGTTCCGTATACAAAAACCAACAAAATGAGTTGAAAAATTAAAATCGGTTGATCAGAAGCCGAGATATTGTAAATTTAGTTTAAAAATATTGCAAAATAACGGATCAGCCTCGCGCTACCTCTGGTTTTTTACTTATATCTTACTATCCGATTTTGTCCTGCAAACCGGATTCTGAGACACGATAAAAAATCTTTTTCGGGTATTTGAGGGTTCTTAATGGCTATTTGGGAGGTTGTAAATAAAAAATCTGTATACACACTGCTAATTTTGCCCTGTACTTTGTATAAAAAAATTACAAAAATCGAAAAATAACTTATTTGTTAATTTTTTTTTATTTTAATTTGGAGAAAAATAGTTAAAATAAAAATTAAAGATTTTAAAAAGTTTTTCAATATAAAAGTTATTTAAATCCATAAACAACTAATCGAGATAATTAAAAAAAACACATGAATTCAGAAATTTGATCCGTTTCGCCAGGTGTCACGCTTGAGATTCGAAAAATATGGTATGCAGCGCCCACGCTTTTTACACAATAATACTAGTATTTTTCATTTATTTTTGTTTTAATTTTATTTTGAAAATTATTTGTAACTTTTTAGTTCGATGTTTTTCAGAAACATGCTTTTTAGTTTTCCTTAATTACATTTATTTTTTTACTTGTTAGTTTCATATGCTATAAAAGCGTGTTTTTTAGTTTTTTTAAACTATATTTATTTTTTACTTTTTAGTCCAATTTATTTTATTTCAATAGATTCGTTAATTTGCTGTGACGGTTACAAGACCCTCACTCAATCATTATTCGTTTATTTAGTTGGAAATGCTTTGTAAGCGTGTTTTTTTTATTTCTCAAATTATATTTATTGTATGCATTCATATTGTTGATGATTAAACATATTGTTTCAATCACTTGGAAAAAAAAATTATTATTGTGAAATCTAAAGAATTGTTAGATTAATTCTAAGACAATTTCATTCATATTGTTTATAATTAAACGTATTGTTTTCAGAACTTGGAAAAAAATTACTATTGTGAAATCTAAAGAATTGTTAGATTAATTCTAAGACAATTTCATTCATATCGTTTATAATTAAACGTATTAAACGTGACTAAAAAAAATAACGATATGATACTCATCCGAGGCAGCAGCCGCGGAGTGGAGAGTTACAAACAAATAAAATTATAATAAAATTTAAGTTAACGAAAAATAATTCAATTCAGAGTAAAAAACGTGGGGTGCATTTTACTACATTTCATAACTTTCTTCTCATAGGTAGTTGCCAATAGAATGATTGTAACATTCAATATATTAAGCACATCCCACGCTTTTTACTCTGAATTGAATTATTTTTCGTTAACTTAAATTTTATTTTGAGGTGATTAACTATAAATGATTGTTTGATCTTCTACTACTGTAATATAAACTCTTTGTAATTGAGAATTATTTTCTATTTTTTAGTTCGGTTAGCTATAAAAGCGTGTTTTTTAGTTTTTTAAAACTATTATTTATTTTTAACTTTTTAGTTCAAGTAAATTTAAAATCATTTTGATAAGAAGCAAACAAGATGAGTACACAGCTGCCTTGAGTCTCTGGCTTCTTGTGCTGTGTCGAGTGTCCGAGCGAAATATTAACCCAAACTGCAGACATGCGCAAAGGAATGGAGAGTTACAAACATACATACAGGTGAAGTTAATAAAAGCGTGTTAATTAATTAAAAAAACACGATTTTTTTGAACTTGTACCATCGATTGACTTTAACTTGTGTAATTTGGCATTTTGGCAAGATGGGCGGAACGGAGAATGCTACCAATTGTATTATGTTGTGTTTGTACAGTACACAAAGTGCAAGATAGTACGACTACATCGTTATTTACTTAGACTTGAACCTTTTTGCTGGTCAAGCATAGGTGGCCTTAATTAGGGTAAAATCATTAAAAAATCTCGTTACTAAAGAGCTGAACTGTTCATAATCAACCGAACGACCTTGCAACAATAATGCCTTGAATGAGATAAACAGAAACCTAGCCAGCGATAACTAAAAAGTATTTTAGTCACTATTTGCTTTTATTTTTTCGTATATATTTTTTGAAGTAAAAGTAGCAAATTAAAAGAAAAACTTAATTTTTTCTTTTAATTTTAATAAGGGTGAAGGGATACCTACTTTATAAATTTAATATTTTAACTTTTAAATCTACTTGTTCTAACGTTATTTAGTTGGGGTTTAAATTAGTGGTTGTTAAAAATTATTAGAGGTTAAGATAACAGCAACCCCACACTTCAGGCAAATATTTTGTACAACATAAACGTTCTTTTATAGAGGTGATATTAGTTTCTCACGCATTTATTTGTAGATATCAGTAGTACATACCTTATATGTTTACATTAATTTTGAATTATTAGGCATCTATCATCTATCCTATAAAGGGAGATATTTTGTATTTTAACACTAAGAATTCTGTCTATTTCTTTATCAAACATTACAGGTACCTACACTAACTATTAATAGTATTAGATGATTTTATACATTTTTAATCTAAACAACTAAGTAAGACTTGCATTAGTACTTATATGGTTCTATACTACACAAAAATAAAAAACAAATAAGGAAAAAATATTTAAAAAGGGACTTTTTTAGTTTAAAAGTATATAGGTACAACACTTAATTTAAAAATATAAAGATTATTTATTTATTCCATAGAAAATTTCAAAGAATGGACCATGACGTTATTCGAAATTATGGGAAGGGTCGAATTCGCTACCGTTTTAAGGAAAGTATACTTTAAGAAAACGTTTTATATAAAACAATTTAAGGAAACTACAAACGGGTAGTTATTTATAAAAAATATCGCAGTTAAATATAGAATTTAATAATTAATCATTTGAAAGTAGATAAATTTTTGCAAAATTTTAATTTAAAAACAAGAAAATTATATAAAAAGGCAAAAACATTTTTTAAATGTAGAATTTGATACCTATATTTGTAATTGTGGTGTATTTGTAGAATTTTATTTATTTTTCAAATCTAAACTTGCATAAAGAAGTATATAGTAAAAAAAATTTAATCTTTAAAAACGACAACCGATCTGGTTGTCGAAAGCTTAGAAACACTTTAAAAAAAATTATTTTTATTTTTGTTAGGCATTTCCAGTTTTAAAAAACGACCCTTGACAAATTTGACATATCCATCAAGATCAATAAACAAGGGTCATTTTCAAAATATTGATTTATATTTTTTATAAGTTTGTTTAAGTGGCAAAAAGATCCCCAAATAAAAAAGTAAATATTTATTTCTTATATTTCAACGTCCATTATTATAAAAAAAAGCGACTACCTGTAATTGTTGTTAAAAATTAAATAAATATGTATCATAAATAACCTGTATCACTCAACAACCAAATTCTGAATTACCAAAAAAAGTGTCTACCTATTGGTATCTATTATATCGTGGCATTATTTAGTATTTATTTTTGTGTGAAAACGAAATTTTTAAAGTAAAACTTCTTTAGTCGCGACTAGGGGTAACTCAGTAATTCTAACGGACGTGACGTCATTCTAATGTACCGCGTACCTGAAACAAAACCTGATACAAAATACCTAACACGATTCCGCCTACTATATTAAATAAAATTAAATCTGTAATTGTATGAATTGACAGCATGTCAACCAAAATACATTGGTGGTAAATAGTTTAAATTTGTGTATAAAGTGTTTTAAATATGAATAAACAGAGTGGATTTATTAATGAAGAAAGTGATGAAAAAATATTGATTGGAAATGAGTGAGTACCTACTCTATATGCATACATTTTATTTTTGTGTGTAATTACACTATTTATACCTAATTATTTATACCTATTATTTATACCTAGCTATTTTCGTTTTATAGACGTAAAGAGCTAAAAAGAAAAAGAAATTGTGAACGTCAAAGGGCATATTATCAGCGCCAGAAAGATTTGAAGAAAAATAAAAATGAAAAGACGAGACAGCGACATTCATTATGATTTGATTGTGTTGTGTTGTATTACAATAAGGTAGATACAGCTACAAAATCACACATTCTAAACGTAATGTGTGTATATTTTTAATATTTTTTTCCTATTATTGAAGCAAAACTTCTTGTTGCTTACCTAAAATATATAGATAAGTATCTGGATCCGAAGAACGATTCCAAAATTAAAGAATTTTTTATCTGATTGACTTTTTATTTCTACAAAACAAAAATGTCTGACTGACAACTATATAAACAAAAAAAAATAAAAACTTAGTAACTGTGATATGAACGTAACAATCACTTAAATCTACAACATTCTTCCCCCAGTAATTGCGACCGGCAATTACTTCCTTACGTCGAGCACTATCAGTCTAGATACTGGTCTTCGCAAAATCGTTTCAACTGCATTGCGTATGTCTACCATTTTAACTCTTCCATTTTTGGCCGGATGTAGTTTAATTACCTTTCCTTTCTGCCAGCCATTCCTAGGATTCATGGGATCAACTAGAATTACAATATCATCTATACATATACTCTTCTTCTCTTGATACCACTTTGTCCTCTTGATCAACGTAGGCAAATATTCTTTTGTCCAACGATTCCAGAACTGATCTGCTAATTTTTGAGCTGCTCGCCAACACGACATCAAATTCAAATCTCTATCATCAGAATCTATGCAAGGTTGTGCATTAAAAGAGGGTCCTATCAGGAAGTGATTTGGAGTAAGAGCATCTGCGTCTTCATGGTCTATTGATACATGAGGCAATGGCCTTGAATTTATTACATTTTCACATTCTACTAGTAATGTCAATAAAATACTTTCTCTAGGATACCGACAGTTCAAAATTTCGCGGAGCACCCTTTTAATACTTTGGATTAATCGCTCCCAACACCCTCCCATGTGTGCCGCAAGTGGTGGATTAAAAAACCACTTGGTTTTATGTATTGAGCAAAATTGCTTAATGTCAATTTGTTCTAAATTAGTAAGTGCGTTCGCAAGTTCTCTTTCTGCGCCACGAAAGTTAGATCCGTTGTCACTATATATCTCTTTAGGAAAACCTCTCCTACAACCAAACTGTCTTAAAACGTTAATAAATTCACTAGTAGATAAGTCATGCACTAATGCAATGTAAACTGCTCTGGTCACCATACACGTAAAGATAACACCATATCTCTTTTCATGTGATCTCTTAACAGTCACTTCCAGAGGTCCAAAGTAGTCAACCCCTGTCTTAATAAAAGGTCTGACAGTAGGATGTATTCGGCATTCTGGAAGTTGTCCCATTATGGGAATTTGTGGATTTGCTTTCCTATTTTTGCAATGCTGACAATTGTAAATAACATTTTTTACTGTCTGTCTAATTTTAAGAATCCAAAATTGTTGTCTTAAATTATTTATGACTGTTTCTTGTCCATGATGATGAACATCTTCATGAAACTTTTGAATTAACAGTTTTGTAATTCTGTGGGATGGATCTAAAATTATGGGATTGTTGGTAGGAAGAACGGAACATTTTTGTAACCTTCCACCAAGTTTAATTAAGTCATTCGAATATACACACGATAACGAATAAAGTCTACTAGATGTGTTCAATGCTATGCCTTTTGTCAATAATTTTAGTTCTTTAGGAAAAGAATCAAACTGAACTTTTCTAAACAGAAGTATTTCTGCTTCCTGTATCTCATTTACATTCAACTCATCAGAAAACTTATTTTTATTTAAAAAGATGTTAATCGCTCTGAGAACAAATGCTGTTGCCCTTACAAGTCTAGACCATTTTGAAAATCTATTAGCATCGGGCACTATTAATTGCTCTTTTAAAGTCACGACAAAGGTAAAGTCAGTCTGTCGAAGTTCAAGATTTATACTGGTATCAGAATTGTTAACTTGAATCCGACGTTCAGGCCAATGTTCCATAGGTAATTTTAGGAAATTTGGACCACAGAACCATCTACTATTAAAATCAAAAACCAAAGAATTCACAACCCTTTTTGTAGCTACATTGTGTCGAGAAGCAATATATCCCCAATCAGATACATTAGTAATCTCATGAATTTCTCCCAGTCTCTGAGAAACGAAAACTTTAAATCTACGGGCCTCTGCGTTTATCCAATGAAGGACATAACTGCCACTTATTATCTAACAGGTCAGTTATTTCGTCATCCCAACCAATTTGAGTTCGCCAAATGTCCTGTAATAATACTTTGCCTTGAACTAAAAGATTGCCCAAAAAATCTAGAGGATCAAAAACAGACATGACTACTTTTAAAACTTCTCTTTTAGTAGGTCGTCTTTTTAGATTTAAAATGTTACTATCAATTTTATGGAAATTTGTCTGAAAACTAAAAATATCTGTTTTTGGATCCCAAAAAACTCCTAGTATCCTTTCTGTTATTATACTTGTGTCTTCTAGTTTCAAATTTTTGTAGCCTTCAGCTAAAAGTGTTTGGTCTAAATTATTTAAAATGTCTTTATTATTTGCAATCCAATTGCAAATAATGAAACCTCCTTGTTGATGAACATAAAATACTTCTTGAACTAATTTTGTAGCCTCCTCAATAGTGTCTGCACCTCCCAAATAATCGTCCATATAGTGTTGGTCTGTAATAGCTCTTGTTGCTTCAGGATAATCATGTTGAAACTCCAAGGCATTTTTATTCTTTGCTTCTTGTGCCAAACAAGGACTGCACGTCGCTCCAAAAAATACAACTTGGATTTCAAATACGTCTGGATCTTTATCTCTGTCCATTCCTCTCCAGAGTATACGTTGTGCACACTGGTCTTCCTTTCTTATTCTTACTTGAAGAAACATTTCTTTTATGTCGGCAGTATAGGCATACCTTTTAATACGAAAATTGAGGAGAATAGTAAATAATGAATTATACAGATCGGGTCCTGTAAGAAGACTGTCATTGAGGCTAACATTGTGGCTTTTAGCAGCTGCATCAAACACAATTCTTAATTTTTCAGGTTTATTAGGATTGACAACCCCAAAATGTGGCAGATACCACGTACGGCTTGTGTGAATTGCGGCTTCTTCAAATGTTAATTTCCTTATATAATCTTTCTTCTCCAAATCTAAAAATTTTTCGCAATATCTCTGTGCATAATGTTTGTCTCTGTCCATCCTTTTTTCAGTGCTCCTTAGTCTTGATAGTGCATTTGATTTGCTTTCAGGTAGGACTTCGTTATCATATTTCCATAACAGTCCTGTCTCGTATCTTGTACCTACTCGTCTCATAGTTGTGGCAATAATGTGTTCGGCTCTTTTGTCTTCTGGAGAAAATGGTTTGTCACGTGCACCTTCTATTGTCTCCAGTTTCCAATTTACTTTAATCATTTCATGCAAAATATCCAGGTCGTCTTTCACATTTTTATTTGCTGAATTATTTACACAAAAGACATATGGTGGAGCTACTTGTTTTTCAGACGATATATTGCCATGTATAACCCAGCCTAATAATGTCTTACTGAGTGCTGGTCCATTCCATGGTCCAGTAATAACCTTTCTACTTACGAGCAAAGGCCAATTGTCTTGTCCAATTATGATAGTAGGTGCATTCGTAATAGAGCTTACGTTATCATGAATATAAGGATATTTTAATTTAAGAGTTGGGACGTCTACTGTTTGAGCAGGAAGAGATAAGGGGATAGAGCGAACATGTCTAAGTAAAAAACATTGCCTATTATTTTTACCTTTTATCGTAAAACTTACAGATAGTGAATCTTTATGTTCATAATTCATATTTTCGCTTGTCCACTGAAGATAAAGTGGTTGCTTAGGGCCTGTTAGTTTAAGATAATTAGCAAAATTGTCATCTATTAAAGTTATAGTAGAAGCATCGTCTAACAGAGCAAAAGTCTCAATTTCAATATCGTTATGAGATACAACAGGGATAACTTTTAAGAGAACACTTTTATTATTATTTACATGACAGTTGGTTTCAGTCGAAGGAGAACTATTTTCTACGGTTTCTAAATTAATATGTTCACTTTCGTGTTTATGTTCCAAAGCTTCAATCTCCTTATGTAAAAGGTGATGGTGAGGCTTCTTACAATTATTGATGCCACATACCTTTTTTATTTTACACAATTTCACATTATGAAATGGTGTTAAACAACAAAAACATACTTTATTTTGTGTGACAACGGACCATCTTTCATCTGCAGAGTAAGATTTAAAAGTAGGACACAAACTTAGGTTATGAAAAGTTTCATGACAACAAAAACACCTTTTGTCAAATTCTGAACTTTTGGTAGTCAAAGGGACATTATTTTTAGCATTTTTATTAAATTTAGATTTGTAGTTCAAATTCTTATCATTAGTCTGTTTTTTGAAAATATTCGACATGGTTGGAGCTTGAAATTTACATAGAATATCTGTTTTCCGTTCAAGCCAATTTGCAAATTCGCAAAGTTTTAATGAAGGATTTTCTTTAGACAAATGTTCAGTCCAAGAAATTTTATAAGAAATTGGTAGCTTGTCGACAAGCTCATTTAGAAGCATAGGATTACGTAAATGGTCTTCTTCTTTCAATGCAACAATAGTAGCTACACAATTTTTAACTTCTTCACTAAAATCTATCAATTGATCTATCTGGTCACTTTTAATAAGGATACATTTTTTGTAATTTTGAAATTAGCATTGAAATGATATGTTCTGGTCTACCAAAACGAAGTTCTAGTAATTCAATTACCTTATTTACGTTTTCTGGCAAAATAAGTAGTGACTCACAAACCTTTTTTGCTTGACCTTTTAAGCATTTTAATAATCTACATTGGTTTTCTGGATTTGTAAACCCGCAAATTGCTGTCGAATTTCTAAATTGTTGAATAAAATTTGGAAAGTCAATAGGATTACCATCAAAGTCAGGTAAACCTTTAGGAATAGATTGTCGTGCTAAAATTTGAGTTATTTCCGGTAGGGTCATATTATTAGAAGAATCTTTAATAGGTTAAGATGAACTTTGAACTGTCGATAATGAATACCTGTCATTTTAAGGTTTTTTTCCAAGGAGTTTGTTCATTTACCCAATTGGAAATGTCGGGCTTCACTGACTCATGTATCGATGTCTGCTGTCCATCCGATTCACTTTCGTTACAACTGTCTTCCAACTGTGCAATTTTCAATGCCAGTTCTAGGTCTAACATTTCCTGTTCCAGTTGTTTTTTCTTAATTTCAGTTTCGATCTCCATCATTCTTACTTTCGATGCTTGACTGCACTTGGTATTCGCGCTTTTCTTACTTTTCGTCTTAACTGATGGAGTTACTAAAACTGGTTTAGCTGTATCTTCCGATTCAACCAGTGCAAGGCGGTCTATAGTCTGATTTAAGGCTGCAGGTATGTCATTGGATCGGGTTGGCACATCTGCGGCGTTCCCTTCGTTTTGTATTTCTGCTTGTCTCTTCAATCTTTGCCTTTCACTGCGTCTAAGAGGGTGGATGTCGGATACAGCGAACTTAGCGTTTTCCATACTGCTAGTTCTGTAGGACGAAGAACCATTAAGTGTTGCTTACCTAAAATATATAGATAAGTATCTGGATCCGAAGAACGATTCCAAAATTAAAGAATTTTTTATCTAATTGACTTTTTATTTCTACAAAACAAAAATGTCTGACTGACAACTATATAAACAAAAAAAATAAAAACTTAGTAACTGTGATATAAACGTAACAATCACTTAAATCTACAACACTTCTTTAGGCGCGACTAGGGGTAACTCTAACGTTAGATTCTAACGGAAGATTCTGATGGAAGTAACGGTGTAATTTCAGCTGTGGGAGGAGCTTAAATTCTCAAAATTTATTTATGAAATTTTTAAAATTTATTTATGAAATTTTCAAAATTTTCAAACGGTTTCAAATACATTAATGGTATTTAGAGAGTAAAATCTATGTTTCACATTTTAGTTATCATAAACCTATTATTTCATATATAAAAAATAATGATAACTTTCAAATTTCTATTTCTAATGAATAATATAACTATAACATCTCATTTTTTGTAAAGTATATAGACAATAAATATAATTGAATTGTAATTAGATATTTATTTTCCAATACGTACGTCAAAAAGTTTTACTTCAATCGCGCGTAAAGGTTACACGCACACTCTTTTTTTAAAGGGAAATCAATGTTAAGTGAAGAAGCTTAGGTAAATACACTAAAGTGTAATAATATTCTGTTAACTTTCGAAGATAAAATTGCACTAATAATTCTGGCAAAATAAATGAAAAAAAAAACGTTATATAGACAAAACTCGCATGGAGCTGAAAATTGGTATAAACCATTATAAATAAAATGTCAAAAGTTCCCATCGATCCTACTTCTGCAAAAAATTTACACCCTGGATTCAAGGATACAAATTCCGGTTTTTCCCATTTTTCTCCAAAACTGTGAGTATTATGATGAAAATAGATTTTACAAAAAATGTAGATCATTCAAATTTCTACCAAAGTCCTTTTTTTCGTGAAATATCGCGATTTAAACGGTTGAAAAATTCATATTCTACATACATAATATGGTCACTTTTCCGCACCAGCTATGCAGTTCAATCAATAGACATAAAAAAGGCTATATTTGACAATAATTCAGGAATGAATCGGACCGGTGCAGTTGTGTTAAGGGCAATAACCAATAACTATAAAAAAGTAACCTCTGAAAGGGTATGGTTAATAGGCAGGGAGCTGCCAATGTTGGCATACCAGTGTTTTAATTCTGCAGGCTAAAGTATACATTTTATGAAAAAAAGTTTAAATTAAAAGTTGTGGCGAGTAACAAATTCTACAATTTAAGACTTTATAAAGTCAATTTGGTCCAATTGTTAATTTAAAAAAATTAAATAGTCAAAAAACCTCTCAAAATGGTCGTTTTTCAATGCTCTTTATTTAAAAAAACGACTTTTTTATTATATTTATGGCTTTAAAATAAAGCCTTTGTAATTTTTAAACTATAAGATGTTGTAAAAGTCAATCAGATAATTTCTTGGTGAGATATTGGTAATTGTTTATCAGTTTATCACAAGTCCCTTAATGTATAATGCTAATTATGTAATGCAACATGCTGACCAAGACTATTTTTCCTGGAATCTAATCCTAGTCAGCAAGGCGTGATAATAGCTTTCTTTTTACATTCATTTCGTTTCATTATCCAGTCTGATATTATTGTTCAAAGCTTTCGGTCTCTTATTTTTGTAATATTATTAAAATAATTTTTTTTAAAAACTAAGTTTTCGAACCGAGTTATATTATTGGCGCAGTCAGTAGGATAGTCACGAAGTATCCATCGAGGACAACTTTAACTATTTCTATAGTGAAGTGACTATTTTCGAACATTTCGAATTAATTTTTGAGTTTTCGAACTTATTGACAATTCCTTGGACCATAGTGGTACCAGTTATTCCAGACCGATACCGAATTATTCCAGTTGGACTTCAATGCAGATGAAAACCGTACTGTAAGTTGATTTATTTTTGTACATGTCAGACTCCTCTATTTGTTCCGATTCCATCTGTGACAGCGAGAACAATATAGAGTTAGATTCAGTAATAAAAAGTTTTAATTCAATAAATATAAGTGATAGTCTTTTAGAAAGAAACCACACTAAAATGTCTCTTCCAATTTTTTCAAAAGTTCATGCCGAAAACATTCCAGAATTTGATGGTAACGAGAATGAACTTCAATTTTTCTTAGAAAGCGTAGAAAGTATAGTAAATCATTTTATTGATTCAACAAATCCGCGAAATTATCAAAATGTTATAATTTTTAGAACTGTCATTAGTAAATTGACAGGACCAGCTCGTGAAGTAATTAATATTAGTGGATGTACTACTATTGAGGAAATAAAACAAGAGCTTGTTCGCAATTTTAGTGATCCTAGAGATGAAAACTGTTTATCTTTAGATTTAAATAATTTAAGACAAGATTCCAACGAATCCCCTTACGACTTTCATGGTAGAGTCAGGAAATTGTTGAACTCTATGTCTAATTATTTGGCATTACATGAAAGAGATGTTAATCTCCGTAAATTTAAACAAAAAATGTATTGCAATCAAGCTTTACAAGTATTTTTAGCAGGATTGCGTAATCCATATGGTATTATGGTTCGTACTAAAGAACCCAAAACCTTGTTAGATGCTATTAATTTTATTAGAAAAGAAGATAACATTAAATATATGCAACAAGTTCATTTAAATAATGGTCAACAGCAACTAAAAGCTAATTCTCATAATCATAGAAATAATAATAACCCAAAACACAATTATAATTATTCTAACAGACATCAACAGCCCCATTTTAATAATTCAAATCCTTCTAATTATAAACAGAATTTTGGCAATTTTAATAATAATCGTCAATCTTATTCTCACCCTGGTATTAGTAACCAGCAAAATAATACCTTTCCTACCGGGCCCATAAATATTCAATCGAGACCAGTTAACAATCAAAGATTTTTCACTAACCAAGAAGTTTTTGGTCCCCAAACTAATGTTTGGAAACCAAACCCAAATTTTAATCGAAATCAACTTTCTAAACCGGAACCCATGAGCACCACTTCTAGACAATCTTTTAATAACACACGCAATCAATACGCACAAAATCGTAGTTGGGTTTCTGAAGAATTGCGTAATGTAGAACAATGCGAAATGCAAAATAATGAAAATCAATTTAATAATTCTCAAGAAACTGATTTCGAAAATGAATTTTACGATTCGAATATAAATCAAAATTCTGAAAATTTTCAGATGGACAGCCTTCAAAATTCGGAAACTTGATAGAATATCATAATTCTCACGATCAACGACAATTGCCTTATATAAAAATAAATTCACCGCCTTTAAAACTTCTAATAGATTCAGGTGCAACCAAATCTTTTTATCACCGGAATGTGTTGATAAGTATTTCTCCGATTACAAGGTTGAAGATCATTTCACGGTGTCAACATCCTTCGGTTCATCTAATCATAATTTCTCAGTAACTATACCGGCTTTTTCAGAGTTTAATGAAAATTCCAGTATTAAATTTTATGTTTATAAATTTCATTGCATATTTGATGGATTAATTGGAGTAGATTTATTACAAAGCTTAAGCATGTGTATAGATATTCCTAATTTAAAATTAATTTCTCGTAATGCAGTTTTACCAATATTTTATTTCAATGCCTCACCAAAAGAAATACATCCGAAACTTTTGTTTGGCAAAACGGTTTCAAAAGTAAAAATTCCTGTAACAATCAAATTTGGAGAAATTTTAATACCACAGCAAATTATTGGAAATTGTATAATACCTGAAACTTTAACTACGGCTATTAACGGCTGGGCATTAGTCGAAGTTCATAATACTTCGGAAGACGATACAAATTTTACGATATTATATCCCATTCAATGTATTGCTATAAAAAATGATTTTGAATTATATAATATGAGTGTTGAACCCAGGTTAGATAATTTTGAAAACAAAGATATTATTGATTTAATTAGAACAGATCATTTAAATGATGAAGAAAAAAGAGAAATGTTAAATCTATGTAGTAAATATTCCGATATATTCCATAGGGAAGAAAATGCTTTAACATTTACTAATAGAATCAAGCATAAAATCCTCACTAAGGATGAAATACCTGTCTAATCAAAAAGTTATCGCTACCCATATATTCATAGGGAAGAAGTAAATTCCCAAATCCGAAAAATGCTTCAACAAAATATAATTAGACCAAGTTATTCGCCTTGGTCATCCACAATTTGGGTCGTCCCAAAAAGGCCGATGCATCAGGAAAAAAGAAATGGAGAATTGTTGTCGATTATCGACAGGTCAATGATAAGACTATCGATGATCGATATCCTATTCCCAATATATCCGATATACTAGACAAGTTAGGGAAGTGTAATTACTTCTCAACCCTTGATTTATCGTCAGGGTTTCATCAGATTGAGATGCACCCTGATGATATCCAAAAAACAGCTTTTACGAAGGTGGTAAGTATGAATACTTACGGATGACCTTTGGTTTAAAAAATGCTCCTTCTACTATGCAGAGGGTAATTGAAGAAGTTTTAAGAGATTTAATAGGCAAAATATGCCTCGTTTATTTAGATGATATTATAATTTACTCTACGTCACTGCAAGAGCATATGGTTAATCTAAAGAAGGTATTTCAACGCCTTCGCGATACAAATTTTAAAGTCCAGTTGGATAAATGCGAATTTCTTCAAAACGAAACCGCATACTTAGGGCATTTAATTACTCCAGAGGGAATAAAACCAAACCCGGATAAAATTAAGGCTATAAAGAATTATCCAATTCCCAAAACAACTAAAGAAATCAAGGCCTTCCTAGGACTCCTAGGTTATTACAGAAAATGTATCCCAGATTTTGCAAAAATTACAAAACCCTTAACGTTGTGTTTAAAAAAGGGAGCAAAAATCGATTTAAACCCTGAATATGTAAAATGTTTCGAAACTTGTAAGGAATTATTATCTAATGATCCAATTTTGATATATCCAGATTTTTCACAGACCTTTATTTTGACAACAGACGCTAGTGCTTTTGCGATCAGTGGCGTACTTTCACAAGGACCTGTAGGCAAAGACAGACCAATCGCTTATGCCTCTAGAACACTTAATCAAAGTGAGCAAAATTATAGTACAATAGAAAGGGAACTCCTCGCTATTGTATATGCTATGAAATATTTTCGTCATTACATCTATGGAAGAAAAATATTAATTTATTGCGATCATAAACCATTACATTGGCTATTTTCGATAAAAGAACCAAATTCTCGCCTTACCCGTTGGAGACTTAAACTGGAAGAGTACGACTATACGATACTCTATAAAAAGGGATGTTTAAATAAAAATGCAGATGCGCTTTCTCGAATAAAGATTAACGAACTTAACACCAATGATGTATCTTTAAATAAAACAAATCCTTCAAATAACCAGAGTAATTCTAATAATAATCAAAATCAAATCGTTGATATTGATTTAGATTCAATAATTGCTAACGTAGACGAAGTACCTAATTCAAATGAATTAGATAATATAATCAACGACATCTGTCAAAATGCCCAAACTCATGACGACGATGAAACTATTCACACTAACATTGAAGACCCAATTTTAGAAATTCCTATTTCGGAATCAGCGATTAACAATTTTCAAAATCAAATATTTTTAAAAGTTGTGTATCATTCCCCAGCATTACCAAAGGTTATGCGATTATTCGAAAATAAAACTAGAACTATTATACAAATTTCGGAAGAAAACTTTGACAAAGAAATAATAAATACATTTAAAGAGTTTACTTCGACAAAGAAATTATTTGCTATCAATTTAGACAAACAAGAGTTAATACCTCGATTGTGTACCACATTACAAAACACATTTAAAAATTCAGCTTTTAGAGCAATAATTTGTAAAAAAATATTAGAAGATGTAGTAACACATGATCAACAAGTAGAATCGGTAAAATTATGTCATACAGGTAAAACAAACCATAGGGGCATATTGGAAACAGAAACGGAAATTAAAAAACGTTTCTATTGGCCAAATATTAGAAGTACTGTTACTAAATACATAAATAACTGTGAATTATGTCAAACAATAAAGTATGACAGAAATCCACCAAAACAGAAATTTGAATTAACCCCTACACCAAATAAGCCATTCGAAATCGTTCATGCCGATGTATTTTCAATAAAAGGTCAAAAATTCTTAACAATCATAGATAGATTTTCAAAGTATGCACAAGCATACCCATTAATAGGGTTAACTGCAATTCATATCGCAAAAGCGTTTATTAATTTTCTTACCCATCACGGTTCTCCAAAAATGCTAGTATTAGACAGAGGTACAGAATTGAAAAATCATGTCATCAAAGATTTTGCAAAATTACATAAAATCGAACTTCATTACACCACAGCTTTTAATCCCAATCCAAACAGCATAATCGAAAGGTTTCATTCAACCTTAATCGAACATATAAGAATTTTACAGGAAACTCAAAAGAATTGCAATATTTTAGATCAAATGCCGTACGCTATTCTTGGTTATAATTGTTCTATTCACTCTGTAACTAAACAACGTCCCATTGAAGTAATCTCGGGTCATTTAGACATTAACAGTCCTTTCAGTATAGACCTTAATCAAAAATTGTATTCCGATTATATCAACAAACATAAAGAATTAACAACAGAAATGTATAAGTTTCTTAACCAAAAAATGGCAACGGAAAAGGAAAATTACTTAAATAAAATAAATGAAACACGCCACGAACCATTAAACTATGATCCAGGCACTAGAATTTATCATAAATCAAAAGTTCGCAACAAAGCTAAGCCTAGATTCGTAGTACGTACAATTAAAAAGAATGACAATATTAAAGTTAAAACATACAGAAATAAGACACCATCAGTTTCAAATAGAAATAAAATCATAACTTCAACTTATCACAAAAATAATTTAAAAAGACCCTTAGCTAATCAAAACGTTGTCCCATTGCAGATTTCTTCTAACCCTGGCAGCAGCCAGCCAAACACAGGAAATTAAAATCACCAATTTGGAATCCAATCCAGGTGTATTGTCCTATAAATTGGGTTATGCAAAATTACAATTCACCTATCATTCTTTCATCCATTATTTCGACCTAAACCCTATAAAAGATGAACTCATAAAAATTATTTATCAATTTGAATATATAAATCAAACAATCAAAACAAAAAATCCATTGTACGCAGATAAACTTAAAAATTCAATAAACTCAGCTGATTTTCAAATTAAACAATGTAAAGATAAATTAAACTTTTTACACTATAATAAAAGATTTAAACGTGGAATCATAGATGGTCTAGGTACTATTTTTAAAGGTATATCTGGAAATTTAGATGCCGAAGATGGTAAAAGATACGATGAAGCGATTCTTACTTTAAATACTAATCAAAAAGATATAGCGGTCACATTAAATAAACAGATTTCATTAACTAGGAAAATAATAGACGATTACAATAGTAGTATTTCGCTAATAAAACAAAATGAAAAAGAAATTGCTGAAAAGGTTAATGAACTTAGTTCAGAACTAGAAAAGTTCGTTTCAGATTTCTCAGGATTTTTCATGGCAAAAAATGCTTTGGACCAAATATTGGCAGTTCTTAAAATTTTAACAAATATTCTAGATAACGTTGAAAATTCTATTATGTTTGCAAGGTTAAAGACTCTTCATTACAGTATTTTAAAAATCGAAGATCTAGAATTTATTACTAAAATACTATTAAAACATTATTCAATAGATAATCTAGCTTTTGGAACTAATCTCGTTGACTTACACAAATATTATGATATTTTAGTGTAGAATCTTATTATTCTAAAAATAGAATCGTTTTTGTTGTTCACTTTCCCATAACTTACCCTGAATTATATTCATACTACCACTTATATTCCATCCCTACAAAAAATAATTCCATTATGATCCCACCTAAACCCTTCTTCGCAATACAAAATAATCACTATGAGTATGGTTACGAAGAATGCAAGAAAATACATCCAATATATTTCTGTCCCGGACAAAACAACTAGAGACAATTGAGACCAAAGACTGTATTCAGCAGATACTAAAATTAGGGTCCAAAGAAGTACCTTCTTGTGAAATCTTCCCTGTTAAAATCGAAAACGAAATTATAGAAATTATAAATCCAGCCCATTATATTGGAATTTTCCCAGAGGAAACAAAAATTAGGCTGACTTGTTTTAAATCCGATTTAGCAGTTCTTAAAGGGACTTATTTCCTGGAGGTGTCAACAGGTTGCAACTTCCAAACTTCCAAGGGCAAATATTTTAACCATGATGACATCATCCCTGGTCAGCCACTATTTCTACCCGAAATTAAAGTAAATAAAGTGGATTACCAAAAACGAAAATATCGTAACATACAAGAAATTCCACTTGACAAAATTCATCAACTTCAAAAAGAACAGGAATTAATTAATGAAATCAGTTTAAAAGGTTTACCAAATTCTGATGCACCCATGTGGACTACACCATTATATGGACTTGTGATCATTCTATTAATTAATTTTTCGCCAGATATATTAGATCCAAATTCATAAAGCAAAATCCATGAACCATTAATGATCAGCGGAGCCCAATCGAAGATGATGAATAACCAATCGATCCACACCCCGTATGGATCTTTCTAAGGAGGGAGGAATTATATAATGCAACATGCTGACCAAGACTATTTTTCCTGAAATCTAATCCTAGTCAGCAAGGCGTGACAGTAGCTTTCTTTTTACATTCATTTCGTTTCATTATCCAGTGTGATATTATTGTTCAAAGCTTTCGGTCTCTTATTTTTGTAATATTATTAAAATAATTTTTTTAAAAACTAAGTTTTCGAACCGAGTTATATTATTTGCTATAGGTAACTAGGTAACTTGTTTTTTGGCTGGTCCTTTTTACTTCCACAAGGTCTCATTTTTGTTTGAAGGTCCAAATTTTCATTTTATGTAAGAGTTATAATCAAAAATTAATTTTCAACCCCTTAAATTTCGCTTTTAAAAAGGGGTGTTTTTTTTCATAAACAATGAGAGCTACAGCGCTCGCGCTCTCTGTAAATTTTACAAAATTTTAATGTTAAGACTCGGATATCTGACTTCAAAACAAACAGTAAAAAAAAATTTTTGGGCCAAAAGGAGTCAAGTTAGTATTTAATTGCCTAGGAACTAAGTATTGTAATTATTTAAAAAGTAAATTCTTATGCGATTTTTAAAATTTGAAAGCATCTTCTAAATCATAACGTTATACATCCAATATATTTATGTATAAATTTAAATTTATAGAGAGTGAATCAAATTCTTTTAAAAGCATTTTAAATACGTATTATAACGAATTAAATATAAGTACACTTCACTTATACGCCGCCAAAGCTGACAATACAATTCTAGTTGTTTAATTAGAACGGAGATCACATCCGCTTATTCAAGAGAACACCAACGGAGTTCCACAGCCTTTTTTAAAGTTAACTTGCAATCGATTTAGATAAATTTGGTTAAATATAAATTGTAAAGCAGTTTAGTTAGGTATTTGTTTATTCTTTAATAAATCGAATCCTTATTTTTGTGTTGCGTTACAATATAACTACATACTGACGATATTTACACGTTATAAGAGTAGCGGGAATAAAAAGCTATATCGAAAATAACAGGCCCAAACATCGGCCCACGTGACGCATCTTTTCCTGTCTTTTTATATCTTATTTTTTTTCTTTCCTTTTTTGGCTTTATTTTGATTTTCTTTCTTTCTTTTAATTCTATTGTTGTTTTATTTGGAAACCTACAATAGATCATGTCTTTCTATTAATTTGCACTAGTTTTTTCATAATAATTTAATATATTATTTTTTTAATAACGTTATATCTCACTGGTTAATTATCCACAGGTTAAGTAAAAAATGACGACTGGTTCATTATAAAAAAAGCACTCATTTTAAGTAGGTATTGGATTGGCATATACACTCCTGTTTGTAATATGGAATTCAGGGAGTGTAATATAGCAAAATGTATAATTAAACTGTCATTAATTATTGGATATTTACATATAAATAATACCAATATCTCCTTATTGCTTCTTTGAAATTACATTACAAAGGTTTGGCAATGCACATAAAAGGACAGTTAAAATTATAAAAAATAATAAAACGAAATAAATTACAAATTATCATAAGAATAACTTAAAATTATTCGCGGTGAACCATTTTTATCTATTTGCAGTAACTCCATCACATACGTTTAATCGAAATATGAATCTAATGCTATACTTAATCCTTTTCTATGGATATACCAAAGATGTAGCGAAAAGTAGTACCAAATTAGCAAAACAATCTCGACAATCACAAATAACTATTTCAGTAGAGATACTTTTTGATGAGACAATTATTTGTTGCGAACAAAAATCGCCTCATTAGAATGTTAAAGACAAAACTTGAAGTTAACCCTAGAACAGTATTGCTAACTTTTAACTCCTTAATGGTATTGCCACGTAAAGTTTACGTCAAATATTTATTTATTTATACTTTCGTTTAATTAAAACAAGTCACAATGAATTTTTTATGTTTTATTTAACATTCCACCACAAAAAAAGATAATTGTGTGAAATTATACAAAATATTAATAAAATAAAATTTAACTGCTTTCTTTACAAGCAGGGCAAATTTTTACTTAATGTTTTCCGCAGATGGGCTTAATACATTTGACACAGTATGTAGTGGTCATTTTTCTTTCTTGAGTGGGACAAAGATTGCAATATTTTCGAGGTCCTTTTTGGTTTGCCTCTAATTCTATATTAAAGCGATTAGTTTAATCTGCTTCGTCTAGAACTTCACTGATTATTGTTTTTAAATGTTTATTGTAATTAGTCCCATCTTGAAAACGTCGCTTTTGCCATGGTTTGGTGAGATTTTTATGCAGATCCATCATATAGTCAAACCTTGACAAAGGTTTACCGCCTGCGGCAAGAAAATTATGAGAGTAAATCACATATAAATTGATGCAAGCCATATTGATCATATTGTAAAATACACACATAGGCCATCTTTTTGTTTTACGGTTGCAGCACATATTTTCACACATTTGGTCAAACGAGTCGACTGCTCCCTTTGTCTGGTTATAAGTATGTATTATTTCCGGTTTGTTCGTATCCGCATTTATAGAAGCATTTTGATGCATTGTAGATAAAATCAGCACTATTTTATTCTTTTTTGGCTTATATGATACCAAAGTAATATTTGTTGCACTAAATGCAAACAGAGATGCATTTACTTGATGGTTTTTATCCTTTACATCTT
The DNA here is from genome assembly GCA_964028335.1 of Altica lythri. NCBI lineage: Eukaryota > Metazoa > Arthropoda > Insecta > Coleoptera > Chrysomelidae > Altica > Altica lythri. The sequence goes on from OZ034805.1 coordinate 17,536,165, forward strand.
TGAAATTAAGGGGAATTTCTGGTTTTTTCTTATTTAGAGTTCCTACAACCGTCAACTGAAAAGGTTTTTTAGAAAGTTTTTCAGCTAATGGGATACTGGTAAACCAGTTATCCATAGTAACGTCCTATTTGTTTCATGAATACTTTTAGTAAGAGATGTTACTGAAAACTCAGATAAAGGACGTCCATCAGTATTAGTAGACTTTCCTAAATAAGGGTAAGCATCTATCATATACTTAGTGGCTACATCACAAAGCATTACAAACTTTATTCCATACTTAGCGGGTTTATTTGGAATATACATCCTAAATGGACACCTTTCTCTAAAACATACTAACTGCTCATCTATACAGACATATGAACTTGGTTTGTATGACTCTCTGCATATTTTTATACAGGTCTCCCATAATTCAGAAATTGGAGCAAAAACAGTACATTTGCATCTTTGTTCTCTAGTTAGTTTCTCATCAAATCGTAAACAACAAGTTAAAAAGTCAAATCTCTTCTGGCTCATTGTAGCTCTATATCTCTTACCACAAAGTGTAGTATCAAACATAATATCTGATGAAAGATGATTATCTTTTAGAGCTGCTGAAAGTATATAAAGACCTATTAACGCTTTGATTTCTTCTAAATTAGTATTAGCAGTGGTTTGTGAGGGCACCGAATATTTCTGTTTGGCTTTATTTATTTCCTCATTAGTGTTGGTCCCTATTTTTTCTAGCATTGTATTAGTGACAAAAATTTGAAAACAATTTAATGGTATTAAAATATTTCGAAGATTTGGAAGTGGTCCAGGCCTTACATATACCACATTGCAAGCAGGCGTTTTGCCTTTTAAACTATTTCTGGAAGGTGTACTTGACCAAATGTAACCATTTTTTCCTAAAATGTTCCGACTTGCTGAATCTACCGTGGCCTAAAAATAAAAATGATAAACTGACAAAAATTTCTAAAACATTGTGGAAAAATACCTCTATTAGGCCACTATCTGCCGATTTATTTGGAGTATGACCAGTTTTTTTCTTCTTTCCAGATGGTTCTTTTAATTTTCACTCCAAACAGACTCTAAGCATGTTTCAATGTTGGTTTCCTCATCAGCATCTGGCAGCCAATCAGCATCATCATAATCATCATCAGCTGAATTTTCGGAATCCTCATCATTTATTTTAACTTCCTGTATGTCATCTCGCTCTTCATCAATTATTTGATCTTCTATTTCACTTTCATCGCTTTCATACGCCAATTTTAATAACTCGGCTTCTGTTAATCCCCGACGACTCATAGTTTATTTATCACTTATTAGTACTGACACGTAAATATTACGATTAAAAATACAACACTTTTGGTAATGACTCGTAAATTTTACGTATAGACTTTTACAGATCGATTGATAGCTCTTCGCATGAATTAGTCACCAAACTGACATCAACAGTTATTAACAAGCACATCCGCCTCCAGGCACTGCTGGAAACTGGAGGGGGTATCACAATCATCTTAGACATAAGCAGGGTTTATTTGTAACATACACGTAAAATTTACGTACGATACCGTTCTAGGGTTGAGTCTTACAAGCCACGGAAAAAAAGAAAATTTCCCAGCAGATTATAGTTTGACGTGAAAAAAATTAGTTCCATAGGGACGCAATGCTAAAAAACGAATGATAACTAAATCTGGCGATACAGTTTCGTGTTGTAGCTATATATCTATCATCCGCACCCAAAATTCAATTATACCACTGAATAGCTAATCAAAGAATTTATTGCGCCATTTTGAACGCCATTTCGATGCGTATCGAAATTTCCTTTTAGTATAACTTTCGATTTGGTACGACTTTCATTTAAGTTTTAATCGTCAGCTCTTATCAAAATCGATCGATTATGTATAGTCCGGCCAAACTAACATAATTTGAATTGAAATTCGGAAAAATTAATACCTGGACTATCCCAACGAGAAATGGTTTGGGGGGTTACCAACATAAAAAAAATGAACCCACGGCCCTTGGGGACTAATTTAGGGGAGAGGTTAAGTAAAAAAAACCTGCGGGTAATACTTTGGTTGCGTTTTCTGAGAAAATATGATGACGGAGACAAAAATGTTTAACAGCAAAGTTGTAGGTAATAAAAAGAATTTTTGTTAAGTGTACTTTTTAACATAACCTCAAAATTATCCAGAAATTTGCAAATTTTCCAAACAATAGTAAAAATAGAGAAAGGTTCGGATACATTTTTTGTTTTAACTGCTTAGAAAAATTATTAACATATATTCTGTGTTTTAAAAGTTTAAAAGTTAAGAAAAAGAAAAATATTTTTAAAGTGTCATGTTATTTTATTTTTAATAATTAAGATTTTATTCTATTTGTATTTGATTTATTGTATTTGTATTTGTAGTTGATCTATTTTATTGTATTTATTGTATTTGTATTTGACGTTATTTGCTCAATTATGCTAAAAGTTTATGCAAATAAAATATACTAAACTAAACTAAACATTTTATCGTGGTAGTCTCCACTTTTTGTTTCAGATTTGAAAATAACTGGGCATTCGGAATAAAGCCCATTTCAGCTCCTGCATGATCAATAATTAGTCATGTTTGTTTTGTTTGTTTATTGGTTCTTTTAAGACATTTATAAATGTATAGGACACGTCAACAATAAATAACAACAAACATTAGGTAGTACAAACAATCTTACATGCATAATACAAAATAAAAATTTCATATTCCTCAACTGTATAGGGGCTCAAGCCAAGAAGAAGGTTATTTATATTACTTTTAAATATTTTTTCGTTACTGACAGATTTTAAATTTTCTGGAAGGACATTATGAAGCCTCAGTCTTAAAATACAAAACGAACGCATACACATAGATAATTGTGTGTTTGGAAGATTAAAATGATGTTTTATACGTGTATAAATATAAAATAAGACTTCAAAAATAAAAAGATCCGCCAGAGGTAATATTCCAAATTTTTTAAATAAGGGTCGACATGATTCACGTAGGGAGACATTTTCGATAATTCTAATAATTCTCTTTTGTGTAGTGAATACACTATGCGCAGGGGAAGATTTTCCGCAGACAATCAGACCATAGGTTATTCGAGACTGAATTTGTCCATAATAATATAAAAGCAAACTATCATTATTTAAAACTCGTTTTAAATTTTCTAATAAATAACAGTATTTATTTAAATTACTATTTGGGCTATTACAATGGCTTGTAAAATTAAGATCACTATCTAGATATAACCCCAAAAACTTGACAGTATGATTTTCTTTCACTGATTTATCAGAGACTTGAATATCCATGTCCTGGTAAGTAGCATTTTGAGTTAGAAAAATAACTGCTTTGATCTTGGAAGCATTTAAATACAATGAATTACTACAAAACCACTCTTGTAAATTGTGTTAGTTTAAATTAATTTTACTCAGAAATTCAACTAAATCCTTAGATTTAAATAAAAGAAAGGAATCATCTGCGTATAAACACATAAAAGAATCTGCTAAAATAGATGGCAAGTCGTTTATGTATAAAATAAAAATGATTGGTTCCAGAATTGGTCATTCTGCAACTGCTCAGAGAAGACGTTATTATCAAAGTTAGTGTCGGAATAATGTATTTTCACAGTTTGCATACGATTAGAAAGATATGACCTAAACCAGTCGTATTTATTTCCTCTGATACCCATAATGTATAATTTGTCCAATAGAATTTTATGTTGTACGCAGTCATAAGCCCAACTGAGATCACAAAATAACCCAGTAAGATGTTCACCTGCCCCAACAGCCTCTAAAAGGCTTGATTAAAGTGATATAATCGCAGTCGTGGTAGAGTGTTTGGATCTAAATCCATGTTGATTTGGAACTAATATATTGTTTATATCTAAAAACCTATGTACAAAGTTTAACATAGCGTGTTAAAACACCTTTGACAGTGTTGAAGACACGACAATATGGCGATCATTTTCCAAAGTATGCGGATCACCCTTTTTAAAAATTGGGGAAATAATAGAATGCTTCAGTCTAGAAGAAAAGACTCCTTTATGTCAAAGGGGCTCACTGATAAAAGAAGCAATTTTCCTCATCACAGACCCCGATATACCATCTGGTCCATATAAATATTTGTTTTTTATCTTTTCAATGATTATTTCCAGAATATTCACCTCTGTTACATAGGTAACAAACACACTGTTTTTAACACTTTTGGGTAATAGTTATTTATGATATAAGTGCTAAAAGTGAGATTTTATGTTGTGAGAAGGGAAGTTTAAGGCACGACGCTGTAGGCGGAGTGACTTATCCCTTCGAACAAAATAAAATCCCTTTTAACACGTATATCATACAATATTTTTTCTACAAAAGAAAAAGAACGTTGCGTATCAAATTTTGTCCAACACTTCGACGGATAACACTGTTTCCTGCTCTGGTACAAGTTTTACCAAAATAAATACCGTTACAGCTACCAGAGAGATTGGTCATGGATTTTCTTTCACTAATTGTAGTTTTGCTAATTGCACTTTTAATTGAATACAACTTCTTCTGATTTTATTTTCTTAGCAGTGCTAAAAGTAAATCACTTTTAGCACTGGTGCTAAAAGTACATGACATTTAACACCAGTGTCGTAAAAAGACATTTTAGACACTAACAGCACGCGTTAAAAATTCAACTTTTAGTGACGTTTGTAGAAAAAGTATTTTTTCTACAACCGTGCGTAAAGTATTACCTTTACGTACGGTTTAAGGTTCGTAAAGTTTAACTTTTTTGTATAAGATTATGCAAACGTTTTTACGTGTGTTATTTAGCCGAAATTGTAAGGTGTTTACCTTCTACTCAGCCTGCGGCTCATGCGACAACATTCACATTCGTCAAAAAAGGTCACTTTACGCACTAGTTGCATAAATAACTATTTTTCTACGCCTTCCCTTTAAAATACCTTATATTACACCGGTTTATTGCACTTAAAACGGCTGTTTATAGTTAGAGTGAAAAAAAGTAAAAAAGCGTGAAATAAAGTGCCATAACGTTAACTTTATTTCACGCTAACCATTTGATTAATAAAAATAAAATATCAAGTTACCTTTAACTTTGACAGCGTATGAACTGTACTTGATTTGACGTTATTATTTTTGTTCATTTTGTTAATAATTCGAATTGTAAATTTAATTGTTGTTCTTACTATTAACTAAAATATGAATAGTGAAGATTCTCAGGTTGAAATATGTACTCTAGAAGAAATCATAGAAAAGGCAAATGTGGCGACCTCAAATTTGCTGCCAGAAAAATCAAAAGAAAATTATACAAGAGAGTATGATAGTTTTATGAAATGGCGGATTTAAAATAGTATCCACAGCTTCACAGAGCGGGTGCTTTTAGCTTTTTTTGAAGAAAGATCTAGAAAATTCAAGTCTTCTACATTATGGTCCATTATGTAAACAATTCACTCAATGCAAAAATGAACTGTGCTTCGCGAATTTTACAGCTGGTAGCGGAAAAGCAGTTATGGCGGTATAGTGACAGAATGAGGGCTAGTAATTTTAGTTTAATATAAATTTAAGGTAGATTAGGCGTAAAAAGGGTGTAAAAGTATAGTGAATAGTTTTAAACATGGTGCGCTGATGTCGGAACTTATTTCCAATTTTATATTAGGCATCAACAGGTCTGTCCTATTATTACTGTTTTGTGGTTGACATTGGACAGAAAATGACTGATAATTATACCTATGTTTATAGTGCCTTATTGAGGGTGAATTAAAGTAATAAATTTTATATTGTTGACTATTATTTCGCCAGATTGGCTGTTAATTTTGTGACAATTTAATTTGCTATTAAACTCCATACTTAGGTCCTACTAAACTGTAACAACTATAATACATATTATAGTATTAATAAAAATGAAGAAACTATCACTTTAAATGCACACTTAAATTAATTACTTTAAATCTACACTTAAATTAATCACTTCAAATCTGCACTTAATTTAATTTAATAATGCATAGTGTTTTCTGTAGGCAAATGGTATTTTAGTCTATAACCAAAAATATTTCGATAAATTACCCAAATGATCGTTAACGTAATGATTCTTAGAAGTTCTACCTCTGTATTGCGATTAAAAGGTATTTAATAAATAATATTGTAAATTTGATTTAATACTTTTTACTAGAAACCCATAAAATAAATAAACTCCAAAATGATCAAATTGTCTTAAATACATTACTTTTTTATTTATATTACCTATATATTATAAATGTTCTAAACATGTTTCCCCATTTGAGTTGTAAGTCGGTTCTTTCCCTTCCCTTCTCACCTTTTCGTTTCCCTCCAATCCCCTTCTTTCTCTTAAACGCTTTTCGAGAATATACCATGATGAGTTCTCCAGAGGTTAAATGTTCCAGAGGTAAAATAGTTCCCCATCTCCAGGGGGGGGGGATAATGTCGGGGAAGTCATGATGGAAATAACATAGGCCATCGATCAGTCTACTTGTAGACCAACCTCTAGTTCTGCCAATTTTACCCAGAAGCCAAAACGCAAAACAGACTGCATATTAATATTCACTAACATCTGCGGGTTAAATGTCATCATTAACGCAACCCATCGCTATTTACAGTCTATAAAACCACACGCTCTTGTTCTTAGCGAAACACAAGTTTCTGGGAAAAATAGCCTGAAGCATCTTAAATTTTCAGATTACGAACTTTACCACAATTTTAAACGGCACCATAGAGTATGTGTTTACGTTAGAAGCATACTTTTCTGCTCTAGATTAACTGCACTAGAAAACAACAGAGACAACATCCTTTGGCTAAAATTAACACTTAAAGCCTCAAGCAAATTTGTATGTTGTATTTATCGGCCATCAGACTGTAATTGCGACGAACTGCTAGACTATTTATCACAAAAGATTCACTACCTTAATAGTGAGTTCCCTTCTGCTGAGATAATTGTGCTCTGGATCTTTTTCTGACCACTCATCCTGAGCAATATAATGTAAATGTTCTGTCTCCCCTAGGTAACTCTGATCATGCTGTAGTAAAAGTCAAATGTCCTATCGAACCTCACCCATTTAAGACACCACCCAAGAGAACTTTTTAGAACTTAAAAAAAGCAGGTTGGGAAGGCCATCGAGATTACTTTGCAACTTTTCCCTGAAATCCAGTCTGCTTTATCAACGAAGATCCATCGGCAGTTTGCACCATATAACTAAAATCATTCAGTGTGCCATGGAAGCTTACATTTTTCACTTTACCAAACGCTTGAAAGCCAAACAGAAGCCATGGTTTAATAAAGATTGCAATGTATTTTTAAAGCTCGAATGAGAGAGAACGTAATGTCAAACCCTAATAAAAGCCGGTCCTTTTGGACTCTCGCCAAACATATCAATAAGAATTTAAGAAATAGTTCGTTCCCTCTATTCAGAGCAGATGACGGCTCAATAGTTACGTCCTCCACAGAAAAGGCAGAACTCTTTGAAAAAATATTCTCTAAGAAGTCGACACTTAACCCACCGAACAACATAGAACTACCTTCTATTCCACGGGCTCCCCACACAATGAAAAATATCATATTTAGGGTTAAGCGTGTGCAGAGAGTCCTTGCTACTCTCAATACCCACAAAGCAAGCGGCCTTGATAAAATACCTGCTTTACGCTTAAATGGCTTGTGCTCCAGAACTAGCGCCAGTTTTCACTAAGCTATTTCAACTATCATATGATACTGGTATTTTTTTAGAATCCTAAAAAACTGCTCGAGTACAACCAGTCCCCAAGAAAGGCTGTAAAACCCTGCCTTCTAACTACAGACCCATAGCTCTTCTATTTGTTATTAGCAAAATCATGGAGAAATACGTGAATCACGAGATCCTGAGCTACCTTGAGACACACAACCTTTTAAGTGACAGGCAATATGGTTTTCGCCAACAAAGGTCAACAGCCAATCTGCTAGCATATGTAACTCATGTCGAGAGTAATACCATCCATCGCTATGGGGAAACTCAAATAGTATCACTAGACATCTCAAAAGCATTTAATCAAGTGTGGCATGCAGCTCTTTTAAACAAACTGTGCCCATACGGACTCTAGCCAAACCTTTCTAGATATCCAACTTTCTCTCCAACAAGCACTTCCAAGCGACTCCATTACGCTGGTTGGTATAACGTTCTCCCAGGACTTACTATAAAACGAACATATTGCATCCATAGCAACTGCAGCGGGCAAAAAATTGGGCTTTCTTTTTATAGCATGGAAGTATTTCTCTCCATCCAACTTAGCTACTTTTAACAAAGCACAAACACGACCTAATCTTTAATACTGCTCGCATGTATGGGGTTCGGCGGCTCTGTCAAAGCTCAGGGTTCTTGATGCAATACAAAGAAAAGCAGTTCGACTAATACACGGCAACAATATCCCAAAAACCTAGCCCCATTGTCCCATCCAAGAGCAGTGTCTGATCTCTCCTTGTTTTACCGATACATAAACGGATATTGCTCAGAAGAACTCTGCTCTATAGTGCCTCCACTTGCCAGACCAACCAAACTTAATATAAAAAAAATAATGGATCTCCACTTTGTATCGGCTAAATCCCTTTAATTTTGTAATAGCTACATTAGGAGCAAAAATTGTTAGTATATTCCGTAGTGAAATACTTGACATGCAAAGTGTACTTTTGGTACGTATATCCGCCTACCGATTTCTGTCACAAGTCACAAGTGCTTTCTCTGTCTGGGCATCAAAAACTTCCAGATATTTGATGAACTGTACATCCTTATCATTTAATGTCTGAAACTCTTCAACAGTATACCAAACATCCTTTCTTTATTTTATAATGTTCGGGTAATTTTTAATATTGTTTCAGCGATTTTACAGACTTTTTCAAATATTGTTTATATTGTTAACAATTCTTGGTTTTTATGTAGCCCACTCATAGCTTACCTATGAAATTCTCAAATCACAGAATGTAATATTGATCTTTATATAATTAGCAAATATTTACATGTATTTGCAGGTTTAGTAATAAAAATATTGAAACACTTATGGGGACTTTTACACAATTTATTTACAAAATTGTTAAGATACACTAAACTCTGCTGGGTAACGTCTAACTACTTGACAATATAATGAACTCTTGTGAATATTTGAACTTGAACTGACGTTAACTGCCCATACATATCCTTATATACAACTTTATTTAATCTAGTCAGTGTGTTTAGAAGTTTCTAGAATTTTCTAGAAACATTATCTAATCTAGTTAGTGTGTTTAGAAGTTTCTAGAATTTTCTAGAAACATTATTTAATCTAGTCAGTGTTTTTAGACGTTTCTAAAAATTAACTGTCAATAACAATCTTTCAAATTAAGGTCCCTTCACGGTTATCCCGTTACACTGCCCCCTCCTTAGATTTATTCCTCCTGGAATGTTATTTCCTACATCGAAATCCCGCACACTCCCTGAGCCAGCCAAACCATCTTCTTGGAGTTGCTGCGCATCTCCATTGTGGTTTCCCTGGTAAGGCGCCAAACGATTATGATGGACCACGACGGGTTTCCCTCTGGAAATTTTTACGATCCGATAAATGACATTGTTAATCTTCTTCTTGATGGTGTAAGGACCTTCCCAGTTTTTCTGTAATTTGCGACAAATACCTTGACGCCGTCGGGGGTTATGGAGCCAGACTTAATCTCCAACTTGGTAACTCTTTTCCATTGTCCGTGTATCATAGTACCTCTTCATCCGATCACTAGATAATTGTAGTTTTCCACGCACCAGGTTGTGTATATTCTCCATTCGATTCTGAAGGTCGGTGACATATTGTTCACGGGCCATTTCTGCACCAGGTTTACAGCCAAACACCAAGTCACATGGTAGCCTCATTTCTCTACCGAACAGGACCTTCGCAGGCGTTTGGCCAGTTGATTCGTTGATGGCCGATCGAATTGCCATTAGAAATAGTGGAATATGTCGATCCCAATCCCTCTGACAATCTGACACCACTTTTGACAGATAGTTGGTTATAGTCCGGTTCATTCATCAGACGGAGGATGCATCGCTGTGGTTCTCGTTTTGCGGATGCCTAATCTTTGGCAAACTTCTTGAAACAGCTTGCTCTCAAAATTTCTCCCTTGGTCTGAGTGTAATTCTAGTGGTACCCCAAATCGGCTTACGAATTCTTCAACTAATATATCTGCTAAAGTGGTGGCTTTCTAATTGGGTACTGCATAGGCTTCAACCCATTTAGTCCATTGCAACAAAGATGTATTTGTTTCCTTCATCGGTCTGTGGAAGTGGCCCTAATACATCTACTGCGATTCTTTCAAAAGGACTTCCGACCAGATATTTCTGCATTTCCGCTTTCGGTTTTCGGTGCGGACCATTACTGGCAGCACATGTGGTGCATTTACGACACCAATCTTTAACATCATTAGTGCAATTTACCCAGTAAAATCTATCCGGATCTTTTGCAGCGTTTTCGTGATACCCAGATGTCCTCCGGAACTATCATTATGCATCTGTTTTAAAATTTCCGGTACAGCATTTCTTGGAACCACTATTTGTTTCCTTGTTTCTGTGCCCTCGGAGTTTTCTACAAGTCTTTTAACGAGCCCACCTTCCAAAATTAAAGAGTTTCATTGGGACCAGTATGCTTATAAGCAGGAGAGGATGAGGATATCTCTCTCCACAACGGACGACGGTTCATTCTCTTCCACTCCCGAATCTTTCTCAGAACGGGATCGTTTTCTTGTTGCTCCTCAAGCATAGAGCTCTCGTCTTCTGGCACAACCTTAACTAAGGCAAGTTTCTCCTCGTTCTGCTCCATACGGGTACAATGGGGGCAATCAGGTCAACATGGTCTTCTGGAAAGTGCATCAGCATTACGATGTCTTGTTCCAGGTCTGTGCTCGATTTCAACATCATATTCCTGCAGTTTTTCGAGCCATCTTGCTATCTGTCCTTCTGGGTTCCTAAAGCTAAGTAACCACTTTAAACTAGCATGGTCTGTTCTGATCAGGAATTTTCTGCCATACAGATATTTATAAAAGTGTTCGATGGATTTTACAACTGCTAACAGTTCCCTCCGAGTTACACAGTAGTTCTTTTCAGCTTGTGATAAAAATTTGCTGAAGTAACCAATCACTCTTTCCTTACCATCTTGTAGCTGTGACAAGACGGCTCCAATTCCCACATCGCTGGCGTCGGTGTCCAGAATAAGCTTACCATCAGAAAGTGGATAAGCAGGAACAGGTGCTGACGTAAGCTGTTTCTTTAATATTTCAAACGCCTCTTGATATTCCTGATCCCAACAGAAGGACTTATCTTGTTCTGTCAAACGTGTCAAGGGTTTGGCGATGTCTCCAAAATTCTTGACATATCGTCGGTAATAGAAACAAAGACCCAAGAAACTCCGGAGCTGAGGTTTGTCGATAGGGATTGGCCATTCCAGAACGGCTTGTATCTTAGCGGGGTCAACAACAACGCCATCCTTGCTTACGCTATGTCCTAACTAATTGACCTGTCTCTGGAACAAGTGGCATTTCTTAACATTTAATATTAGATTAGCGTTCTGTAATTTTTTTAAAGACTTCTTCCAGGTTAGATAAATGTTCCTTATCGGTCTTGCCCAATATGATGATGTCGTCTAGATAAACTAGACAAGTTTCCCATGACAAACCCTGCAGGATGTTCTCTATTAGCCGTTCAAACGTCGCAGGAGCCTTACAGAGGCCAAACGGAAGGACCGTGAATTGCCACAACCATGATCCACTGGTAAAGGCAGTCTTTTCTTTGTCTGCAGGATTCATTTTAACTTGCCAGTGTCCGCTTTTAAGGTCCAAGGTAGAAAACAAAGTAGAACCCGCCAAAGCGTCGAGGGCATCATCAATCCTTGGCAGAGGATAACTGTCCTTCTTAGTGACATCATTTAGCTTTCGATAGTCGACACAAAACCGCATTGATCCGTCTTTCTTTCTCACTAATACCACAGGAGAAGCCCACGGACTACTGGATGGTTCGACCATGCCATTTTGAATCATTTCTTTAAGGGCTCTGTCTGCTTCTTCCTTCTTAACTTGAGGCATCCTTCGGGGTACCTGTCGAATTGGACGTGCATCACCAGTGTCAATTCTATGTTGTACAACATCAGTTCTTCCCAGTTTACTTTTGGAACCAAATACAGGTTTATAACGGTAAAGTAGATCTCTTACCTGTTTCTTTTCTAATTTTGACAAAGAGGGATCTAATTTTGTCATAAGTTGTTCAATTCCGTTGGTCTCATCTGTTTCCGTAACGTTTACCTTGTGAATTATGGCCGTTACTGGTTCTAAACTTCCTATTTCAGTGTCCTTTCGGAGAAGAACTGGATGATCGTTCAAGTTGATAACTCGGATGGGTACCTCTTTGGCGAGCCTTTTTCCCAATTCATGGTCATGGTTCTTCGGCTCTATCATGGCTGGGGCACCATTTGGCTCCAGTCCATCCAACCGCGCTGTGACGACACATTCGCAGCTCGCCGGAAGTTCGATATCATCGATTAGCTTAATCGAGGCATTGTCAACTTGTTTTCGGTGCAAGAATTATTCTTCATTACCAGTACGAAGGATAAGTCGGCGAAGATTCAAATGAAAACCACAGTGGAGCATAACATCCATGCCCAGAACAACATCTTCATCAACGTCAGCCACCAGCACCGAGTGAACAAGAGAGGTTGAACCAAACTGTAGCGTCACCTGTATCTCACCGTAGACTCTAGCAGAATCTCCGGTAGCGGTACGCAGTCTCCAACTGGTAGGTCACATCTTCTTTCGCATAATGATGGATGGTCGAACGATAGTTTTCGTAGCTCCAGTGTCTACCAGCATGCTAAAGTTCTTCCCATCAATGAGGCCATCCACATATAAGCTGTCCACGTGATGTCGCTGAGTTGCCAATTTAATGGTGTGAGGGGCTTCGGGAATGTTTGGGGTCGATTTCGCTCTCCAGGAGTTGACCCGTTCTAGTTTTCCTGCTGCTGGGGTACTTCAGCAGAAGATTTTTTTTTGGGGCAAGTATTTCTTATATGGCCTAGTTCTCCGCCGTTCCAGCATCTCACTGGGCGCCTTCTTTTTGGAGATAACTTCTATACCTCTCTACTACCGCTTCGACGTCGCTAACGGAATGAACGGCATGGTCGTAGTTACCGGTGACTTTTCTTAGTCGAGCAACTCCACGTGAGGCCTCCGTCGCCGCCTCAAACTCCAGGGCAATGGTCAAGGCGTCCACAAGAGACTTCGGCCGCGCCAACCGTACAGCCCGCTGCAACTCGACGTCTCGAAGACCATCGGTGAATGTTTGGACTGCTAGGCACTCCAGGAAATCCTCCGCTGCATTTGAATACGCAAGTCGTACCATTCTTGCAACTTCCGCTTCAAATTCCTGGATAGTCTCTCCATTTTTCTGCTTTCGGCTCTTTAACTGCATTCGGTACACCGGTTGTAGATGAGTTTGACCATAACGCATCTCTAGACGATTCACCAATAACTCGAAGTTGTCAGCTTCATCCGGTGTCAATGATTGCAAGACGTCTAAAGCTTTGCCTCGCAGAGCTACGGTTAGTGACAATGCCTTCTCCTGGCATGACCATCCATTAGCTCTGGCCGCTGCGTCGAATTGTTTCAGGTAATTTGGCCAGGAAGTCTTCCCGTCGAAGGTCGGGGGTTTCATCGTAGTTCGTACTTGGGTCACCGTCCCGTTTCCTCGTCGGTCGATGTCTACGTGGCAGGTTTCCATCCTTTCTGCATCTCCGTCGCCGTGGTGGATGGACAAGCTTTCTGTTCTTGTTGAAGCTTCCTTATTTCGAACTGCATTTGCTGGTTGATCTCCTCTCGCAAGTTGGCCATTTGCTGGTTTTGCTCGTCTCGAAGAGTGCACATTTTCGAGCGTAAATGCGATATTTGCTGGGAGAAGGAACTGGATAACTCTTCTGGTAGGGTAGTCATCCATTGTGATAGCTGGGATATATCTTCGCGCTGGCTCTTCATCTGACTGGATAGCTCCTCTTGTTGGTTCGTCATTCGTTGTGATAGCTGGGACATATCTTCACGCTGGCTCTTCATCTGACTGGATAGCTCCTCTTGTTGGTTCGTCATTCGTTGCGACAGCTGGGACATATCTTCGCGCTGGCTGCTTATCTGACTGGACAACTGGGAAAGTTGTTGAGTTTGTTCTTCTTGAAGCCGAGAAAGTTGTTGAGTTTGTTCTTTTTGTTGGCTCGTCATTCTTACTGATAGCTCCTCTTGCAGCCGGGAAAGTTGTTGAGTTAGTTCAGAATTTGCTTTTTGAACTGGGTCTTCAAACTCCACAGCGTCAGGGTCCAAATTATTATTTACGTAGTATTCACGGAGCCTTCAACAATACGGATTTACTCCCAGTAGTTTCCAACTCTAATTCTTCGAGCTCTCTTCTGAGCTCAGCCACCAATTGTTCATTTATCTTTTTTCCAGGCATTCTTATATCTTCACCCCACACCTGACACCAATTTGAAACACTTATGGGGACTTTTACACAATTTATTTACAAAATTGTTAAGATACACTGAACTCTGCTGGATAACGTCTAACTACTTGACAATACAATGAACTCTTGTGAATATTTGAACTTGAACTGACGTTAACTGCCCATACATCCCCTTATATACAACTTTTTTTAATCTAGTCAGTGTATTTAGAAGTTTCTAGAATTTTCTAGAAACATTATTATTTAATCTAGTCAGTGTGTTTAGAAGTTTCTAGAATTTTCTAGAAACATTATTTAATCTGGTCAGTGTTTTTAGACGTTTCTAAAAATCAACTGTCAATAACAATCTTTCAAATTAAGGTCCCTTCACGGTTATCCCGTTACAATATATTCGAAGTGTAGGTATAGCACGTGTTAGCTTCAACTAAATATTGATTTGTGTACTCAATAAGTAAATTATTCAGACACCACTTGATAACGTATGAATAAACGAACATTAAAAGGGTTTTAATGTTGTTTAATGCAAAAGTTATTACTTCAAGGTTTTATAGCTGGCACATAACTGTCAGGTCTTTGTTGGAATAATAATCTATTAGACAAGTTTATAACGTAGTGAAGGCAGAAAATTGTAATAAACATAAATTCAAAAAAGTATAAGATAAATATATTGTCGTCTATTTTGGAAAGGCAATACACAGTGCAATTAAAGTAGTTTTTGAAAATAGTGATATTATTGGTTGCCGTTTTCATCTATGCCAATCATGGTGGACATAAATTCAACAATTAGGTTTGTCCATTGAATACAAAGATACACAATCCACCATTGGATTATGGTAAAAGCAATTTTTTGGGTTTTGCTTTTTATCTCCAAGAGAGGTCGGAGACTGTATGAGGGAAGATCTTTTTATCGACAAACCGGCAGATACAAGAGTTGAAAAGTTTTGTGATTATATAATCGAAAATTTTGTAGAAGAAGATTCACCGTTTCCACCTACTGTATGGGTCGCCGAAGACGCGAGTCCTTATAGAACCATTAATGGGTGCCAATCTTTTCACAACAAATTTGACAAATATTTTACTGCGAGTCATCCGAATATAGTGGTTTTTATAGAAACAATGAAATGTAGAAAAATTGATTCATACATAAAAATAAATTCAAGAAGTAAGTGTGAGAGTGTGAGTGTTTTGCGTAAATAATATTTAAATAATGCGATGCGTTAGTTATAAGTTCAACACTATTGTAAATTTGTAGCATGTAATCGTTTTTTATTTTAGAGAAATATTTAATTTTTTTCTACTTTGTAAATTATTGACATTTGTAATTTTTGAGCATACTATGGTATCTTATTTTAAATAAATTTTACCGAATTTTTGTACTGTTTTATTATTAACATTGGTTTTTACAAATACATATTTATCTAGATTTTTTTAATGATTTAGCAGCAGGGGTGACACGCAATTTACTCAGTAAATAAATCCCTGATAACTCTTGGCAGGCAACTCTACTATACACCAGTTTCATTAATCTCTCCAAAGCAAAAACTGACCGCCGGCGCCGTGAGGAACTCAAGTACGCCCTAAAAAAACCAAGTAGGTACTGTTAATATTTGGTGCAGCATCGTTCATATAAATAAGTTTTCGGTTAAATTATTAACAATTAAGATGTCTTCATGTGTGTTGTATGAAGTTCATTCAAAGCTTCTCGAACATCCCTTAGTGATTTTGGCAAAGCTGATAACAATTTTCGTCATGCAGTGTAAATGTTTCTTCTAACACTGTACATCACTTATTGTTAAGTTTTTTAAAGGCACATTATTTTTAACTAGCTACATTCTAATCCTTTTAAATAGTTTTTCCGTTTTTCGGCTTTTCTCTTTAAACATTGACTCAAAATTTTTCTTTGCAACACATTTTTTAGTTCTGGTTCATGAATGTGATTACACTCAGGTAACTTGACTTTTTGACTCATCTAAAGTATAAAAATTTGCTTCACATATATCTTTGATGCACCTTCACTTAGTTTCTTCGGAAGATAATTTTCTGTTGTTAAACTTATAGTTCTCGTAAACTAAGAAAAGTTTTCCTTTTTGACTGAACATTTCATTTAAATCAGAAATGACTACGTACTTATCAAAACTGATATAGTATATAGGTATAAAACTAAATATTGATGGTTCGTTAATCATTACCTGTTGCGGGAACGGACAGGCAAAATTATATAAGCATTTAATAGTATATTACTTTACGAGTGGAGCAAATTGCATATTACAACGAGTGTGTTTGGCCCATGAGCGAGCTTGCGAGCGAATGGACTAAAAAAACGAGCTAAATATGCAATTTGGTCCTCGAGTTGACTACAAAATAAAATCATTTTTGTAGAAATGAAAAATTAAAAATTAAAAAACGGCTAAAAAACCTGTTTTTTCATTTTTCGCGTGAATTTTGAGGTTATGTGAAAAAAACTTTTAAATGAAAGTTATAGATTTTTTAATGATGTACAACTTTTCTATTGGACATTTTTCTCTGTGACATCAACTTTTGACACTATTCGTAATAATACGTTTATTTACACTTATGAAAAGTGAGCTTTCATTATTATACTTCAGCGTTCATGGCAATACTGTTAATAAAAAAAATTTAATCATATGAAAAAACATAATTTCTATAGTATTTTTTTCCGTTTAAATGGTATTATCAGTTTTGCAATATCTAAGAAAATTTAAACAAAATATCAACATTTATTACAAAATTAAGTGTTACAAAGTCATTTTTTCAGTTTTTTACATTTTTGAGCATATTTTTAAATGTAAACTATTTTTTTTTCATATTCTATAAAAAAGTAGATGTCAAAACCAAAAAAATGAGACCCGAAAGAAGTCTGTAAAATAAATCCCCAAAGCTAGGATTTCATTTAAAAAAAAAAATTTTTTTGCGAAAAAAATGTATATTTCAAAAACCTTTGGATTTTTTTATCTGAAAAAATTTGTGGTCATTTAAGATATATAAAGGTATACTTTCACAAAGTTTCGTCAAAATAAAATCATTTTTGTAGAAATAAAAAATAAAAAACTAAAAAACGACAAAAAAATGGTTTTTCCATTATTCGCGAGAATTTTGAGGTTATGTGAAAAAAACTTTTAAACAAAAGTTATACATTTTTCAATGATGTACAACTTTCCTGTTGGAAATTTTTTTCTGTGACGCCAACTTTCGCCAAAATTTGTAATAATACGAGGTTACCCCCTTTAACCCCCCCCCCAAATCCAGATTTCCAAGGTTACGTAGTTGGGTGAATTTTCTGTTATTTATTGTACCCCAAGTTACCTTTTCCAATTGGTTTCATACGCGAATTAATTTTTATGGGGTCAAATGGCAACCCGATTGGACTATTATTAATATTTTCATTTTCATAAATTAACACAGTTTATAATTGTTTATTATCGAAATAAAGTTTTTATTTTTGTGCAAAGTTAATTCAACGATCATTTTAAAGAATATACAGTCCACTGAACATCCCAACATTGGTACTTCGGCCGCATAATTGACAACAGATTATATTATCGGCGAAAACGAAATCTAACAAGCTCGCTGGCAGCCATTTCCAAGACGGTCGACATCGACAAGCAAAGGAATTTATCGATCGACGTCTCTATTTTTTTTAAGAAGTGGATTCACATTTCCAAGTCGGCGGGACAATAGGGGTGAGTTTCCTATACTTTCCTAACTAACCTAACTTTATTCAATTTCTTAATAACTACCTACTGGTTCTATTTGAAAAGAAATTGCTATTTAAAAACAAACAATTATTCAATACAATATTAGTACCATTTGCAACATAATTTTGTTTATGCAATAAATGCAAATTTATGCTTCTTGATCCATAAAATCACAATATTCTACATTCTACACTATAATTTATTTAAATTCAATTTTATACAATGACTGAAAATGAATTAAAAACACTTTCAAGAAAAAGAGGTGGATGTTAGGCATCATTCACACATTTTGACAAATACTTAACTACAATAAAAAACAAAGATGATTTAACCGATTACGATTTTATTCAATTAGAAGATAGAATTAATAGATTACATAATACTTTCGAAGAGTTCCAAAGTATTCAATCGGAGATCGAGGCAATAGCGAATGATATTGAAAATCAATATAAAATCAGACAAGAGCTAGAGGATAGCTATCATGGTGTCATAGCTTCGGGTAAAGTTTTATTAAAGGGATTTAAACAAAATGAAGATCAAAACTCAGTTTCTAATCACAACGATTGTCCTCATTCGCCTGCCACTATTTCCGATGGGTACATACAGGGTGTTAAATTGCCAACCATACAACTTCCAAAGTTCGATGGATCATTTGAAACTTGGTTAGAGTTTAGGGACACATTTGAGTCTCTCATCCACACAAACGAGCGCATTATTGATATACAAAAATATCATTATCTGAGGGCATCCTTGCAGGGCAGCGCACTAGCGGTTATAAAACCAATCGAGTTTTCTGCATCGGGCTACAACTTAGCGTGGGAATCAATTTGCGACAGATATGACAATAAGAAACTCCTAATTCACAATCACATCAAAGCCTTGTTTTCATTAGAAACCATACAGAGGGAATCTTGTTATAAATTTAGGAAATTAGTCGATGACTTTTCAAAACATTTGCGGTCTCTTGAACAATTGGGGCAACCGTGCGACAAGTGGGACGCATTACTAATTTTCATCATTACAAACAAGCTCGATGATAACACTCTTCGAGAGTGGGAAAAACAAAGTGCCTCATTGCTTGATCTTCCTAAACTTTCAGACTTAAGAAAATTTTTAAAATCACGCGCGGATATTTTAGAAGCTATAGAAATGAACAGCCGTTCACATCTTAAACAAAATGAACAAAAAACTCGCGGATTTGTAACGACAAATTACGCATGTATTTTATGCGGCGGTTCACATAATATTTATAATTGCGAAAGTTTTCTCAAAAAATCAAATAAAGATATGTGGAATTTTGTAAAAAACAAAAATTTATGTTCAAACTGCCTACGCCAAGGGCACACTAATCGCAACTGCAAATTAGGGCCTTGTCGTCAATGTAAGGCAAGGCACAATTCATTACTGCATACTGAAAGCAAAAATAACACAGACTCACCAATACAAAATAGTGTTGTCTTAAATCAAACTTCCGAATCCCCATCTGAAAATTCAACACAAAGCAATCCAGTTTCATTATATACGGACATCGACACATTCTCCTTTCCTGGTTACACGTTTCTTTCCACTGCTATAGTTAACATCAAAAGTCATTCAGGACGATTTATTCGAGCACGTGCGTTGTTAGACTGCGGTTCACAATCGTCATTCGTTACAATAAACCTAAGTCGTAGGTTAGGCATTCCGGAAGAAGAAACAAACGTCACTCTAACAGGTATAGCCAACAAACTTTCCGCTATTAAAGGAAAGTCTAATATACAATTCAATTCAATCAATAGCAACTTCTCTAGAACAATCACTTGTTATCTTTTACCGGTGATAGCCAATGTGCCACGCTACGCACATTCTAATTTAACCATCCCCAAAGAATTAAAACTTGCAGATCCAGAATTCGCAAACGCTGGTCCAATTGATATTTTATTAGGGGCTGATATATTTTGGCACCTCATTCAAACAGATAAAATCATTTTAAATCAAGGTCCTATTATAATTAAAACAACTCTGGGTTGGATCATCTCCGGACCCACCAATCTACAACCACCTGAATCTACATCTTGCAATGTAAGCAATATAAATCATGAAGTTCATAACCTTATTTAACGATTTTGGGAGGTTGAAGAGTTACCGACCACTCCTAGGCTATCAGACGAACAACTATTTTGTGAAGAACATTTCAAGAAGACAACCATTCGTGAACCGGCTGGTAGATTCATAGTTTCAATGCCATTAAGCCAATCTCCAGATACATTAGGAGCATCTAAGGAACAGGCAATACGAAGATTCAATTTACTAGAAAGACGACTAGCAAAGAACGAAATTTTAAGAGATCGTTATATCAATTTTATGCGAGAATATGAGGAACTCAATCACATGACTCTAGATACTACCCAATCAGAGCCCATTGAATATTTTACACCTCATCATGGGGTCGTAAAGGAAGATAGTCTAACAACTAAACTACGCGTAGTCTTTGACGCCTCTGCACCTACAACCAGTGGCTTGTCATTAAACAATATTCAATGCGTAGGTCCAACGATTCAACAAGATCTATTTTCTATATTAGTCAGGTTTGTCCGCAGACATCGCCAAAATGTATAGGCAGGTATCCATTGCCACCGAACAAAGAAGCCTTCAAAAAATAGTTTGGAGGGGAAATCAATCCGATCCATTGCAATATTTCAAACTAAATACTGTCACTTACGGGTAAGCATCTGCAAGTTTTTTAGCAATTCGTTGCATTTTTGAACTATCAAATCAATTTGAATCAACCAATCCAAAGGCGTCAAGAGTTTTAAAACGCGACTTTTATGTAGACGATCTGCTAACTGGCGCCGATTCAATAGAAGATGCCAGTAAAATTGCTGAAGAGGTTTCTCACATTTTGTCAACAGCGGGTTTTTCCCTTCGTAAATGGATTTCGAATGAACCCAGCATATTAAATACAATACATACTACGGACAAATCTTTAGGAGTTTTACAATTTGGAAAAAACGAAACGATCAAAGCATTAGGATTGATTTGGTCATGCAAAAGTGACATATTACGATATGACGTAGATTGCAGTTCTAACAAACTACGTTACTCTAAAAGAGAGGTTCTCTCCACTATAGCAAAATTATACGATCCATTAGGTTTAGTCAGTCCTTGCACTATAATCGCAAAAATATTTATGCAGAAATTATGGAGCGCTGGTCTAAATTGGGACGAAAAATTACCAAATTCATTATTCAATTCATGGGTTCAATTTAAAGATGATTTAGCAAAGTTGAAAAATTTAGAAATACCAAGACATGCGATATGCAATAACGCGCAAAACATTGAATTACACGGTTTCTCAGACGCTTCGCAGCACGCTTATGGTGCTTGCATTTACATTAAAAGCACTTCTAATACCGGCGAGGTCAAAACGCATATTCTTTGCGACAAGTCAAAGGTAGCTCCTATTTAATCTATAAGTATCCCTCGTCTAGAACTTTGTGGTGCTCTCCTTTTAGCATGCCTTGTAGATAAGGTAATCGAAGCCATGGAAACAAAGTTTCACAATTGCTTCCTCTGGTCAGATTCTACAATTGTATTGGCATGGATCAACTCTAGTCCTAGCAATCTGCAAACATTCGTCTCTAATAGAGTATCAGAAATCCAATCCCTAACGAAATCATTTAACTGGAGATACGTCCCTTCAGAAACTAATCCAGCAGATTGTTTATCAAGAGGTTTGCTTCCCCAACAACTCTTAAATTTTTCTTTGTGGTGGGAAGGACCACACTGGCTATCCTTAAGCAATGAAAATTGGCCTGTACTGAACAAAACGGTTCATACTATTCCAGATCTAAAATCAACATCCATCCTTACTTTGTCTACCAACGAATCACAAATGTCATGGTTTCCATTTCATAAATTTTCTTAATACTCTCGTCTGTTAAGAACATTTGCCTACTTGCAAAGATTTACAATAAATTGCCGTTTAGCCAAAAATCTACGAACCGATGGTGTCCTTAAAGTGAATGAAATCAATCTCTCTCGTTTACATATAATAAGGCTATCACAAAGCGAATCATTTCCTGACGATCTTACCAATTTGCAAAATTCAAAACCTATAAATCTAAAAGGCAAGCTCTCGTCACTGAACCCTTTTCTAGATCAAGATGGCATTATGAGAGTCGGTGGTCGCTTAGCAAACTCCGATTTTTCATTCGATAAAAAATTTCCTATAATCATTGATGCTAAACATCCATTTTCAGTATTACTATTTCGCCACGAACACTTACGTTTATACCACGCTGGGCCTCAGCACCTTCTATCCATTGTTAGGGAAACGTTTTGGCCTATCTCAGGCAGAAATTTATTGCGACGAACAGTCAAGCAATGTGTTACCTGCGCACGTTATAATCCCAAACCCATACAACCTATTAAAATAAAGCAAGGTAGGGGATCAAAATTAAGCAAATGCTATATATCATTATTCGTGTGCTTCGCCACAAAGGCTCTACATCTGGAATTGGTTTCCGATTTATCAACTAAATCCTTTATACTAGCCTTAAGACGCTTTATAGCTCGAAGAGGAAAACCTGCAAGGTTGTACTCCGATAATGGAAAGAATTTTGTAGGCGCAATTTCGGAATTGAAAAGGTTTTTAAAGTCAAATAATAATGAAATACAAGGGTTTTGTACTGAGGAAGGTATTGATTGGCATTTAATACCTCCTTACTCCCCACACTTTGGCGGATTGTGGGAAGCTGGGGTCAAATCGGTTAAACATCACTTGGTGCGGTGCTTAAGCAATTCTCATTTAACGTTTGAAGAGTTTGCAACAGTTCTATCTCAAATAGAATCAGTATTAAATTCCCGTCCTATTTCCCCTCTAAGCACTGATCCCAACGATCTATCCCCATTAACCCCAGCTCACTTCCTAATTGGAAGACCCGTTGGACTAGCACCAGATCAAAACTTGCTAGATTCTACTCATCTAAACAGATTCCAACGGCTTCAACAGATTTTCCAATATTTTTGGAAACGTTGGTCATCCGACTACGTCAGCGAATTACAAAAACGAACCAAATGGAAGAAGAATGAAGATAGTCTTGTTGAAGGCACTTTGGTGCTCATCAAAAATGATTCCTCTCCTTCAGCTAGATGGAAGCTGGGTCGGATTATCCACGTTCATGGTTGCTCGCAAGGTGTATCCCGAGTAGCACAAGTCAAAACTCAAGATGGGGTGGTTACCAGAGCATTCTCCAAGCTGTGCCCTTTTCCAGTTTCAATTGAAAGATCCTAGGCCTTTCAAGGCCGGGGGCATGTACGAGCAGTCACTTCGGACGATTAGCCACGGCCAACCAGATTATTGAAACGGGCCTGCGCCGTCCCGAGGCGAGACGATTCATGGTTCTACGTTCGACATTCGTTCAAGAGAAGTGAAGACAGACATTATTAATATTTTTATTTTCATAAATTAACACAGTTTATAATTGTTTATTATCGAAATAAAGTTTTTATTTTTGTGCAAAGTTAATTCAACGATCATTTTAAAGAATATACAGTCCACTGAACATCCCAACAATAACGTTTAATCAACAGGTACCTAATTATGTAAAAAGGTTTACATTATTAAAAATGAATTAATTTTGTATGATTTTTTTCAAAAAAATTTGTTATTTTTTTATACATGAGTTCGTGTTTAAACGATAAATGATTTAGTTTAGAGTGACAAGAAGTCCCAATTTATAAAAGCAAATAGAAATTGATGCAACGAAGAACCTGCAAACAATATTTAAAAAAATATATTGTTCATGTTTTTACAAAAATATTAGAATAATCTAAAACTAATAGCAGTTATATCTCAAAGACAATCGGATGATTTGTTTTATGGAGGCCCATTCTGTAAATGAGAGTTATCTCTGAAGAAAAAATTGTGCTGTCCAGATTATATTACTCGATATTTTCAGCTACCTATTTTGGAAGGTAATACAAATGTGTCGTTTATGCGTCTAAGCGTCTCAATGAAATATTGAATAAATGTAGCAGCGGGTGCAAAAAATATATTTTTTTCTACAAGCATGTGTAAAACAACACATTCCCGCATTGAGTGCGGGTAAGATTTTTTCTCCACGACCATTAATGAATGTAATAATTCCGTTTTCATTTTTAATAATAGAAAGTTTTTATTCTTACTCTGGAGATAGAATATTCATTTTGAAACACTTGCTTCTTATGTGTTTTGCATGTATTTTTATTCTATAACTAGTGACGGAATAACATTCTGTAATTGCTCAACAAAAAACATAGATTGCCCTGCGAATTTCAAAACTGTCACTTAGTTTGTCAGTGCGACGTTCTAATAGGACTTTTCATCACAAAAATTTTTTGTGCGCATGCGTTTAGCAAATAAAATTGTAAATATTAATTTTGTTGATAAGTTTGCAGCTAGTAAATAAATGTTGATGGCTAACCTCTCAATCAGTTCAATTTTTTCTCTTTTTACGGATGCCTATGTCATTTTAACTATATTTTTAATTGTTCACAGTTATGAGCTTCAACTGAGTTATAAATAGGTGAAGCACCGTAGATGGTTCTTTCCAGTAATTTGTTTGTTTGTGGAGATAATATTCCTTGACCAGCCATTGTTGATGAAAACAGTACGGATTTTTTGAATTACCGCGATTTCAATATGGCGGCTATTGTTTTGCTACATATTTTAATTTAAATAAACAGAATTATGTATTACATGGTCGTGGAGAAAATAAAGTCTGTTACACGGTTAGAATGAAAATTTGATAACTCGTGGTTCCTCTCGCTCGCTACGCTCGCGTTCGGAATTCTCTACTCGTATCGAATTTTCATTCTAACCTTGTTACAGAATATACTATTCCCGCACGGAGTGCGGGTAAACTTTTTTTCCGCACGCATTTTTTTTAATTAATTGATTATGTTTTCCGATAAACTTTTTGACAAATTATTGTATTATTACCTTTATCTTGTTGGACTACATACAAATAGTTAAACAAATTAAGATTATTTTACATGAAAATAGGGATTTTTAAAATGTTTGTTTTTAAAAAACTCATAATTTATTAAATCACCCCTGTAAACCTTACTCAAAGCAACAACAAACTCACCTTTTTAAGTAGGGTTGCTATAGCTACAGTCGTGTATTTATTGACACTACGAAAGATTTAATTGTCACAATCGCATCTTTTCAAATATCTAAATAATTTTCGAGGTAATTTTGCTTGTAGAAAAAGTATTGATCCTAACTCTTGCGGAAATTAACTGTCCCGCACTTAACTGCTTGCCCGAACTCCGCTTCGCGTCGTTCGGTTATCGGAAGTTCGCGTGCGGGAAAGTATAACTATCCGCACTTGTTAGGATAATAACTATTTTTGTACGGTGTAACAACAGTAATGTTACTTGCTCGCCGTTGCGGTTAACTAATGCGAGCAAACACTCAGTTTTATGTGGGAGACCAAGTTGTGGATTTGAAAAAAGTAAATTGTTATTTGACAATTTTTAAATTGATACAAAATGTACAAATATACAAAGAGCTTTGTTTAAATTTAAAACAAAAAATAAATAAACTTAACAATGATATGATTTTACTGGAAATATGCGTTTGATGAACTGTCAATGGTCGGCATTTGCCTCAATGAGATTAAAAAGCCGACGATGGCAAACTTACATTGGTAGGACTTTACGACAAGCATTTATTTTTTTGTATTTTTTAAATATGACAACGTGACAAACCTGTGCTGTGCGTCTAATGGCTCCTCTACACCATGGACGATTAGAGACAAATACCGGCTACTACGATTATATAGAAAGCTAACCTTCTCTAGTTTTTGATCATATTGGCTATAATTGCGACGATTAGTTAATTATCGTTTTTTTCGACACACATCAAAGGTAATTTGCCTTATAAAGAGAGTGGCGCCATGTCGCTCAATCAAAACGCAACGAATAAAATTTTCGCGCAATGATAAAAAGGACAAACTATCTGTATAAATGTTCTATAATTGTGAAATGTGATAATAAGTCACACAATAAAAGTATTATTTTCTTTAAGTCCACAGATTTATAAAAAAGTTTACTAAAATGCCCTGAGATCAGGGAAATAAGAGTTAAGACGGCAGTTTGTTCTATGGAAAGAGTTCAGTAGAATAGATGGTGTGAAGTGTTTATTTGACTTTAACTTTTGGTGTAATTATTTATATAATGACTTCTGAGTGTCAAACTTTTAAATGATGAAACTTTTAATTTTATTGAACTTTATAAAATTAATTGAGTTTGGAATACCAAAACTCATAAAGACAAATTTATTAACTAGAATGTGGTTTCATTACTCATTTAACAACAATTTTTTTTTTTTTTGAATAAACTGTGAAAG
Organism: Altica lythri; assembly: GCA_964028335.1. NCBI lineage: Eukaryota > Metazoa > Arthropoda > Insecta > Coleoptera > Chrysomelidae > Altica > Altica lythri. The sequence continues at coordinate 17,562,730 of OZ034805.1, forward strand.
GCTTTCGCGGCCATTGTCTAATGTATCAATGGTTTTTGGGCTGTTAGGCCGGCGTCGATTGTCATGTTGACTTGACGTTTCGCCAACACGAGCGGTTGGCATCTTCAGAAGTTGCTTTCTGGTTGACAGTCTGCGAACTACTTATTTTTGGTTTGCGAATATAATTTACAAAATAAATATTTTTTAATTATATGCACATATGTACTGTTATGCCTTACACTAAGAAACTAATTACACACCAATTGTGTGGATACTCGAATGATGATAGTGCCAATCATGGACCGTCACACAATTATCCATTATTATTTTTTTAGCAAATGCTCCAATACATTATCAATTAAATTTAGTTTGGAAGACCTCAAATATAGGTAAATTGTTTTTTCATAAACTCTCAAAAAAACAAAACCGTCGTTTTTTTAAACTCATATTTTTGACATGATCTTTATTTTTATAACTAAACTTAAATTCTTGAAGAATTTTTTCTGAAACGAATTAATTATTTCACATTTTATTTTTGTTTTACTAGGCTAATAGTTCTATTCTATTATTTTTCTTGTAACCGAATCCACTGTTATCTGGAGTGGGAGATATTCACAGACTTGATTATCCACAACAAATATTCGATTAAAAAAGTTTTAATTGAAGAGAAGAGTGTAGGCCAGCTTAAAAAATATTAATAATAAAGTAAGAGTAAATTTTAATTTATGTACATCTCCTATCACTGTTAAATTTACCGGATACATCATTTAATAATGGGTGTCTAAAATTCCTGCAAACGTAACATTAGTGAATTCAAATTTTTAATGTGTCTGGTGATATTAACGTATTATTAGGTTAGGAGGTATTTGGGATGATTACGAAATTGAATCTGTTGCGTCTTGAAGAAAATTTACCGGTGTTATAAGTATTCAGTTATATAATAGATTGAAATTAAAATTTGGATACGGCTTCAGAATATGAATCAATAAATTGTTCAAATATATTAAATTACGAAACGAATTCATATGTTGATGATACGGTTAAAAAATTGTGGGAAGGTGAAACAGTAATTTATAAAGAATAGAAGTTATCAGAAAATGAAAAATATTGTGAACCTTAATTTAAAGAAACTACAAACTGAAATGAAAAAGGAAACTTTGTGATGACAATTCCGTTTAAAATAATAGCGTAGCAATAAAAATTCATTTTGGTACTCCGTCCAGAAACAATACTATTAATTACTTCAAAATCGTCCGGAAAATTACATTTTCCGGCCTAGGCCGGCAAAGTAGATTTTAGATTATCTAAAAAGATGGCGCTATGAGTCATCAAAAATACATAATGAATAATACAAATTTTAATTAAATTTATTTAAAAACAGCGTATAATATACTAAACTAATAAATTTTTCAAAAGGTAAGCAGGATTCTAATTTACATTTAATTTCTCGCACAACTTTTATTTTAAATTTGACATTTATGTCAATTTATAACTCCTTGTCATTCGATTATGAAAATACATACCCCGATTTTATTTTTGCGCATTGAACTAAAATAGTTCATTGTCTCTGCTATTTTTATATAAAATTATTAGATATTAATGTTAATATTTTCAATATAACAATTTTTACTGTGTTGCTTATTAGCAAAGTATTCGTATGTATAAAAATTAAGGATCTTGAAATCGATTATTAGAAAATCATTCCTTATTACTAATTCTTTTAATCGTGCAATAGATGTCAATAAACATCTAATCTTCTATGTCATAAAGTAAAAAATTAAAAATTAGTCGGACCAAAAAATAGTGTGTGTTACACGTCCGGGAAATGTTTTGCACGTGCTCGTATTGTTTCGCCTCGGTGCTACCGGAATGGCCCGTTCTGGCGCGACCGATCTGGCGCGACCGATTTGGCGCGGCCGTACTGGCGCAGGTCCGTTGGGGCGCAGACCGCTTCGGGCGCAAGGTCTATCTGGCGCAGGTACGTTCTGGCGCGAGTACTGTATGGCGCACATAATTGAAAACATAAGTTAGATGCAAGGCACTTAAATTTCTTTTATTTTTGGAAGGTGTTAATTTAATAAAGTTAAAAATACTAAAACGTCAACAAACAAAACCATTTAAAAATCGGAACATTCAATACATTTTAAAAACCTGATCTGATACATTTAAGTTAGAAAAAAAATGCATATGAAGAATTTAAAATGCCAACAGAAATAATTATTGCCAATATTGAAAATGGTATAAGTGAAATAAGTAAACTAGATTATAGAAATTTAGTAAGATATTTTTTTTACAATATCACAAATCAAACTTAAAAAATAAAAATAAAACTGATAATAATGATTTAGGCATCCATATTATAATTATAAGATAATCCTCTTAAATATTCTATCACTCCTATATTATTGAAATTCTCTACAATATTCTTAATTCTTTTATCACATTCAACGTATTTTCTCAGTTTTTTAGGGGGTGCGTGTCCCGCTATTAATTGTTCAATATACATATCTATTGAGACCTGCACCTTCTTCAGTAGATCAATAAATGACCAAATTGATGGATGATCCATCAATAACTCCGTTTGAAGCCTCCTGTGAGAAGCTTCAGCAAAATTGTTGGTTCTGTGAATGTCATTGGTAACCCTTCCATAAACAGACCATAAAGTTGGTGGAAACATAGGTGGTCTTCGCCAACCTCCACGTCTGTTTGGAAACAATTCTGGCTAAAGTTTTTTTGTGAGACTTTCTAGCGCCTCATCGAGATTTTCGATAGGTACAAAGGCCAACGAAGTTATCATTTTTGCCATGTTGGCAACATCTGGGTCGTTCTGGTATCTATCCAAAAATTTAGTTCAGCAAGATGTTTTTTAAAATTCTTAACCAAGTGAACAAAAAAACAGCCTTGCATTTGAACGTCTTGAAATTTTTCTTGGAAAGCATTTATTGCAGCCAATTCAAAATCACAAGAAACTCGCTGTGGATTTAAGCGTACTTCTAGTTTAAGCAACATATCCAAGAGACGTCTGTATGTTCCACTTTGATTATTTGGCAGTAAGGCATATATTAATGGATGAACCCCACCTAATTTTTCTACTAGAATGACACTTGGTAGAAGAGTGGAGGAGTAGAACCAAAGGCTCCATCGATGAACCACTGTCTAGATACACGTAAAATCTGGAAAAATAATAACACATAACAATACATTATGTCATAGATACAAAAATAATTGATACAAAATTTTCATCACCTATACTCCTATACTACTACTGAATGCAGGAAAAACGGTCCCGCGGAAAAAACCACCGGGAAAAAGTAGGCACACGGTAAAAAATAAAATCAAAACTTGAAGTGTACTGCTTCTTCATGTGATGTACAAAATAAATAATTAAACCATCAAAATCTTTATAAAAATGTTCCCTAATAATCAGGGTTGTTAAGTTTTTAAATACAAGTAAATAGAAGTAGATAGTTAGTATTTAAATACTCTTCCCATGGTAGTATTTTAAATGTATTTAAAACACAATTTTCAGACTGTATTTAAATATATTATAAATACATCGTATAATAAACCAAAAATATTATCAAAATAAAAATGACAAATTTGGTTTTTCCAGATCATTTTGAGAGAGATTTATGATTTATGATTCCGAGTAATTGCACACCTTATTATAATTATTATAACATTGTGCACAGGAATAACATATACCAGATTCGGAACTTCCCACTTATAGGTAAAGAGATTAAGTAAGGGTGAATTTGTTAAATCTAGTTGGTCATTTAAAAGCAATTTAGAATGTTTATATTTATTAACCTCCAGAGATTCTAAGAGGTTCAGTTTATGACCTTTCGGTTGTATACGTAAAATATCAGGTTTATCATTAAAAATATGTTTTTCTTCTATTAAATGTTTGGCATAGTTTGAATTATCACGATTATTATTATTTAACCAGTATATATAAACTCTCGAAACATGTTTTAATAAAATACAATTTTTGACTGAAATATAACTAATGTATTGGCTAATGTGCGAAATATAAATAAAAATATTAATGTGCGCCATAAAGTCCTCGCGCCAGAACGTACCTGCGCCAGATAGGCCTTGCGCCCGAAGCGGTCTGCGCCCCAACGGACCTGCGCCAGTACGGCCGCGCCAAATCGGTCGCACCAGATCGGTCGCGCCAGAACGTCCTAGACCGCGGTGCTACGCACCTCGGCTACACAACTTTACTTGCTCTTGCAAAATGTCATTTTCCGTCCTTGTGTCACAAATAACTATTTTTACAATCACATTAAAAAGTAGGCTTCTGCGCTTGCTATTTTCAACGCCGCGCGATAAAAACTAAAAAGCGCTCGCTGCCTATGACAACAATACAACTAATGGTTGATGATAATACCTATATCTATAGTGCTTTAACACAATACAAATAATATATATTGACAGGTCTTGTCTTAGTTATACCTCATTTATTCAAACTACTTATATAAAACGTAAAAACGATGGGATGTATTTTTCCGATCTTTTTATTTAACCGACTATGCCATCCTTCAGCAACATTAGTTGTTCGGTGTCGTTCTTAATAACAATTCCACATATCTTTAATTACACCATTTTCCAACCACTGTTCAAGTAGTCATTAAATTGGACAACAATATCATTTTGTTGACATTTTTCCATAGTAAATATCCACCCTTCATCTTTGATATGAGAAGGTAAATGTGACAAAGATATACACATTTGAACATGCCGTTGAACCTCGGAGTTCTTCTTATATTGGTTTACAAGATCCATTTGCTGCTTTACGCCATATACATTGCGAGAAATGGGAATTGCAACTTTAAGGATTACTGAATATTCTTAGTCGTTACTTGATGAAAATCCATATTCCAAGAATATTAAAATACTAAAAGTATTGAGATTTTCACAATATTTATTTAATGTATAACGCGTTTCACTATGTTATAGCTTCATCAGATACATAATTAAAATCGAACTTACAAAGTTATGATATAAATAAAATGAAATGTGACATAATGACACAATGATGGTCGAAAATTATGTGGTAAAAATAAACTGAAATAAAACAAATGTACTACAAATTGCAATAAGGACAAAGTTAATAATAATAAATTTTTACGATAGTAGTAATATATACAGGATTAGTACATAGACTTTTATGTAAATAAATTTAATAACGGTGAATTATTTAATTCTGTTTGATCATTCAATAATGTATCAGAGTGTTTACATTTATTAATTTCTAGACTTTCTAATAAATTTAATTTAAAACCTTTATTTTCTTGGTGTAAAATATCAAAATTATTATTAAAGTTATGGTTTTCAGAAATTAGATGATTTGAGTATGTAGAATCAGTTTTTTTATTAAGGAAGCTTCTGTTATGTTCTGTAATACGCTTTTTAAAAGTTCTACCTGTTTGTCCTATATATACTTTATTACAAGAACCACAATTAAGTTTATATACACCCGATTTTTGATCTTTTGAATTTTTAGTTTTATTGTTCTTAATGTATTTCCCTATTGTATTATTGGTTTTATATGAAATCGTAAAATTTTGTTTCTTTAAAAAAGATTTTAATTTAGTACTACTTTTACCTAGATATGTTAAACTTTTGTATTGTTTAGTTTCTTTTATGTACGGATAAACTTCCTGGATGGCTTGTTTATAAGCTTTTTTAGAAATAATGTTGTCAATTAATTTGTGGTCGTAGCCATTATTAACTGCTATTTGTTTGATAATCAAATATTCTTTATTATAATTATTTTCAGTTAAAGGTGTATTCAATAATCTATGGATCATACTATTATATGCTGCGTGTTTATGTTGAATTGGATGAATAGAAGTATTGTGGATAGTTATATCTGTATGGGACGGTTTATGAAATATAGAAAATTCATGTTTTTTATTTACTTTATTAATTGTTAAATCCAAGAAGTTTATGCTATTTTCATCTTCTAATTCTATAGTAAAATTAATTTTAGGATGTATATTATTAATGAACTCAAGAAAACTATTTAATTGTCTGTTTGTACCTGTAAAACACGCAATAATATCATCTACATACCGATACCAATATATAAAATTTGGTGACAGATTATGTTTTACAGGTACAAACAGACAATTAAATAGTTTTCTTGAGTTCATTAATAATATACATCCTAAAATTAATTTCACTATAGAATTAGAAGATGAAAATAGCATAAACTTCTTGGATTTAACAATTAATAAAGTAAATAAAAAACATGAATTTTCTATATTTCATAAACCGTCCCATACAGATATAACTATCCACAATACTTCTATTCATCCAATTCAACATAAACACGCAGCATATAATAGTATGATCCATAGATTATTGAATACACCTTTAACTGAAAATAATTATAATAAAGAATATTTGATTATCAAACAAATAGCAGTTAATAATGGCTACGACCACAAATTAATTGACAACATTATTTCTAAAAAAGCTTATAAACAAGCCATCCAGGAAGTTTATTCGTACATAAAAGAAACTAAACAATACAAAAGTTTAACATATCTAGGTAAAAGTAGTACTAAATTAAAATCTTTTTTAAAGAAACAAAATTTTACGATTTCATATAAAACCAATAATACAATAGGGAAATACATTAACAACAATAAAACTAAAAATTCAAAAGATCAAAAATCGGGTGTATATAAACTTAATTGTGGTTCTTGTAATAAAGTATATATAGGACAAACAGGTAGAACTTTTAAAAAGCGTATTACAGAACATAACAGAAGCTTCCTTAATAAAAAAACTGATTCTACATACTCAAATCATCTAATTTCTGAAAACCATAACTTTAATAATAATTTTGATATTTTACACCAAGAAAATAAAGGTTTTAAATTAAATTTATTAGAAAGTCTAGAAATTAATAAATGTAAACACTCTGATACATTATTGAATGATCAAACAGAATTAAATAATTCACCGTTATTAAATTTATTTACATAAAAGTCTATGTACTAATCCTGTATATATTACTACTATCGTAAAAATTTATTATTATTAACTTTGTCCTTATTGCAATTTGTAGTACATTTGTTTTATTTCAGTTTATTTATACCACATGATTTTCGACCATCATTGTGTCATTATGTCACATTTCATTTTATTTATATCATAACTTTGTAAGTTCGATTTTAATTATGTATCTGATGAAGCTATAACATAGTGAAACGCGTTATACATTAAATAAATATTGTGAAAATCTCAATACTTTTAGTATTTTAATATTTAAGGATTACGTTTGGCAATTCGTTCGCATAGATTGAATCGCAGCTACTTTATAATTAACTAGTTGTACTCGCAACGTCGTTCGCGTGGCGTGTGATTGTTGTATAAAAATTTCTTACCCCACCCCATTTAAGGAATAAGAGATAAATTTTTATACACCAGATGTTAAGTTGAATGAAGACAAATACATCTGTGAAAACCGCATTCGAATCGGATCAGTAGTTTTCATATAATGCGCGCACAAACATATAGACAGACAGACAAAAAAATCCAACCACATTTTTGGGTTCTATTTCGATGTACCCGCGACATCGTTCGCGTGACGTGTTGATTTTTGTATAAAAATTTCTTTCCTCACCCCGTTAAAGTGGTGGGGGGATCAGTAGTTTTCATGTGATGCGCGCACAAACATATACATTTCTACAGTTTTATTATATGTATATAGATTATAATTTTTTAGGTTTCCAAAGTTTGTACTTAATTCAATTAATTAACCGGCTGTAGGTTTCTGTCTGCTTATATGGTAAGAGGGCATATAAAACAGGTAAGACATTTGTTGATGTACGGCCAATGTCAGCATAAATGGTATAAAGCTGCGTATATTGTTTACAAGTACTCTTAAATGTTCCATCGGCAAGAAACGAATCAGTTCCTTGTAAAATCTGTTGCATGTGGGGTGTGAAAAAAGCCAAAATTCTATTTTGGCTGTCGTCATCACTAAATATGAAATTATTTGTTAGTTTTTCTGATAAAATAATATCCTCTCTCTTCTTAAATGATTCTACTCATAACGCCTTGTGTCTTTGGAGTTCAAGGAAGGTTTTTTTAAATAAAACTTTGAAACCATCGAAACAAAATCGAAACCAGCATCCTTTACAGTTCCTAATGACTGTTCAAAAATTTGTGAAACTGGGGTAACTTTCTCTCGAACTTGTTTTTTACACAAATATAAACATTTTTCCACTTCAGTGTTAGCTACATTCACTACACATCCATGTATTTTTTCTGTTACCAGTTCGTTTAGCAAATTTAAGGTCACTTCCCAGACACTTCCTATTATCGCATCTCCATCTTGTTGTATTACTTTTATTCAAACGATCATAATGATATCGATATTTGTTGCACAGTGCCACACGACCACTCCGTTTAGATTCCAACCTTTTTTGTAGAAAATACAACTTAAGACATAAAAAAATATCAAACTACCCAAGCATTTATTGGGGCTTAAGAAATATTTCTAAACCAGTTTTAAATATATTGATAGAAACAAACTGTATAATTGCATCTAATAGAGACGATTACAAAAAGATCGCGACAGCTCCAGTAAAATTCGGCAATGTGGGGATATTCGCCGACGATATCCGATCGGCACACGCCGCAGCTCCTCCAGAGCGCAGTCGGAGAATTCTAGTACTATTCACTTGCTAAGCGGATTCCGTGTGCTGTGTTTGTTAGTCCCAGCGGCGTCATGAATTTGTCCCTCGTTTCACAGGTTTGAGTGTTTTTTGTTTTGTAGAGTAAGTACCGAGTGTATTTTTATTTTTTTATCGCAAAAATGGGAAGAAAGCATTACTCGGCGGATGCCTACCAAATTATTAACTGCGTAAGTAAATTTATGAAAAACGCCAAAAATGGGCTACAAATTCCAATCAATAATTTTCGCCAACGAATTATGGCAGCTACGGGTGTTTCTAAGGATGTCATCCATCGAGTAAATAAAAACATAAAAGCTTTAGAAGTAGATGATGTTACAAAAATGTCAACATCAGTCGTCATTGACGACCGTCCCTCGACATCAACTTCAAATGATTTACATTTAAGTAATTCTCAAAAAAAGGGGTCGTCCGAATTCTAAAACATTTATTAGTCAAGGGCAAGGAGATCGAATTCGATCCATTATTAACAACTTTTATATCATAGAAAAACAACGCCCAACGATGAAGAAGGCTCTACAAAGAGTGAAGGACGCCCAAGTAGGTTTTGAAGGGTCATTACAATCCTTTAGAAGGGGTGTAAAAAAATTAGGTTTTACCTGGGACAAAACACCAGACAATCGACAAGCACTTATGGAAAGCCACGATGTAAGGTTAAAACGCGTAGAGTTTTTGAAAAAAATTAGAGATTTTCGCCGCGACGGTAGAAATATTATATATACCGATGAAACTTATTTGCATAGTTCGCATACCTCTACAAAAACATGGATAGATACGACCAAACCAGACCAAACATTAAAAGCGCCTTATAGCAAGAGACAAAGGCTAATTATGGTACATGCAGGAGGAGAAAAGGGGTTTGTGGAAAATGGACTGTTAATATTTAAGTCTGGAAAAAAGACTGGAGATTATCACGATGACATGAACACGGAAAATTTCATGCGTTGGGTGAGAACACAACTCATTCCCAACATTCCAGAAAAAAGTGTGTTGGTGATAGATAATGCTAGCTATCACAATACAATGATGGAAAGACTTCCAACCGCCTCATCTAGAAAGGAAGTCATGTTGAATTGGCTAACGGACAAGAGCATCCCTCATACAGTCGACATGACAAAAGTCGAACTCTATGAAGTAATAAAATCGCACAAACCCCGCTTTCTAAAATACGTTCTAGATGAGGAAATGAGAAAACACGGACACTCTGTTGTAAGATTACCACCATATCACTCAGAATTAAACCCTATAGAAAAAATTTGGGCTGCGGTCAAAAATTGGGTTGGAAGTCATGATATAACATTTAGATGTGGTGACGTCGAAAATCTTGCAAGACAGAAGTTCTCCAGCATTACCACTGAGGAGTGGAAAAGAGTCTGCGAACATGTACATAAGTACGAATTAGATTTAATGAAAAAAGAGCATCTATTAGACACTGCCCAAGGTTTAGTTTTCAATGTCAATACGGGCAGTTCCGAAGAATGGAGCTCAGAATGTTCAGATAATGATCTTACATTTGACGACCAAATTGACGAAAGTGACAACTGAATTTATTTTTAGTTTTCTTTGAAGATTTTATTTTTAGTTTTATTAGAATTTTTTTTTTTACTTTTTCAGAATTTTTTTTAGAATTCCTTTTTTTGTTTTATCAGAATTTTTTTTTATTTTTTTTTTGAAGAATTCGTTTTTAAGTTTTTATTTTACAATTGACTTTGTTTCAATTTTGTGACATTATCTGTGATATATCTGTGATATTTTATATATATTTATTATTATTTATTTTTATATACTAACACTCGTAACCTCGCTAAAATTTATACCTCACCTCTCCATCCTGTTGGCGAAGAATGCTCATACCTCCCCGTGGTCTTCGCTGGGTAATAACAATTTAAAAGTAAGAATTGTTATGAGCTAAATTGAGCAAAACTTAATTGATGAACTTAATTAAAAATGTATATAAAACTTTTAACTAGAAAGAAAAAATAAACATTTAAATTGTTTAATTTGCGTATTTTTTACAGAATTTACAAATCCAAATAAAAACCAAAATCCCCAAAAAAAATTAAAATTGTTATGCCACTGGAATCTATTTGATCGAAAGACGGAGTAGAAAGCGTTCGCTAGAGCCATCTTTATAAAACCTCTCGAACTGGGTAATCGGTAGCGTTCGAGTCGACGGTAAAGATAGGTGGGAAAACCGGAGCTGTCGCGATAATTTTGGAATCGTCTCTACCAAGAATGCATAGTCGTCAGGTGAAAGGGTACTCAGAATTTTATTTTTGTATTTGGTAAGGCAAAACGCTACTCATTCAGGTAAATTTTAAATTTCAGGCAAAACGGAAATAGGCGAAACGGGAAATAACCAACAATATTACCTGTTTATTTTATGGTGTATTGCGAAGAAAATTTTTAAATATTCAGAAAACGTTCTCATGGTATATTTTTCTGAGAAAGCTCAGAAAGTAAAACCATCATCATCTGGTCGGTATATTCAATGCTAAATTCTTTTAAATTAATAAAAAAAAGGGTGTGGCAGTCAGTGGGACTGCCGGCCGAAGTTATACTTCTATGCACGCGCCCGGATTCATCAATTTTTATGCGAATGATTAAGCAAAATCGTTATATAATATTCGTGTTCAGCGACTTTAAAAACCTCCTAGAACCGAGTACACACTCATTTTGTATCAAATTTGCATAACATTTCCTGGAGACGAGGTCTGTCTTAAGTACCAGGTGTTTCGGACACCATCGCCATTATCATATTGGTATTCAGCGACCCAAAAAACAGCCGAGTTCCAAGTGTAATTTTGTACAGAATTTACATAAAACACCAGGAGAATAGGTACATACTCTAGGCACCAAGTGCCGCGGAGACTTTCGACATTATGATATTCGTGTTCAGCGACCCCAAAACCTCGAGTACATAAATTGAACCCATTTGGAATACTTACCGAGTTGTAATCTATTGTCTGTTCGGAATGCACTTTTCGACTATACCTAAAAACTTTGTAGCCAACAACCTCAAAAGCATAGTGCAGGATATAATGCAACCATGTGACGGTAGTATGGACTTATGGACTACAATACAATACTCATTACTGAATATTATTATTAATATAAAATACTAAACTTTATATGTTTACTTACGTGACAGAATTATAAAATATTCTGTCAAACACAATGTAATACGTCACTATGATATTCCAAAACATTAGCTCAGACTGTTTTTTGTATATCTATCTCTTTTCAATGTACTGAATGTTTAAACGGTATTTAAAGGACTTATAGTTATGACTAAACATGTGGCAAATATTTCATCTTTGTTTTTACCGACCAATATATATGTATTTCTGTCTCTCTCTTACTCACTCCATTACATATGTAATGATTTTTCCTATTTAACCCCACACAAATCGAGTGCATGAATAGAAGTATAACTTCAAAAATTAAAATGTATATTAAACAGGGTGTTTTGATTATTGGAATTGCGGGAGCATGTAGGTGTAATATATTGGTCAAAATGACTTTAAAAGATGTTGAAGATAAAGTCTCTTCCCTAATTATTACTATACCTGATTCAAAAACTAGGACTTTTACTATCATACTATTACAAGTAATTTTCAAGAAAATGGTATCTATTATTTAGATTTCTACAGAAAATATGTTGCTTTAAGACCTACAAATAAAAACACGTCCACAAGATTATTTTTAAAATATGATAAAGGAAAATATTTTATGTATTACTAGTAATTAAGGCGCTCCGCTTTGCGTCGCCGCTTAAACCTTGCTTTCGAACAATATTGTAGACTTTTCGCTCTTTATACATAAATAACTGTTTATTATTAGGGAAAAGATTTAAGAAAAATCAAAAAATTTCCAAATTACAGAACGATTTATGTGTACTTATGAAACAAGATAAAAATCTAGGACATATGTTTGAAACAAAATAAGATTATTATATTCCACGACATGGAATAATTAAGGATTACCTATAGCATTACTATTAAATGCAGGAGGCTGCAAAAATATTACAACAGGATGTGTTTTCTATTTTAAGTAGATTTAAAATTGATTAATTTGTGATGACTGCTGATATTTTAAAATTTTATTGCCAGATTTAGATTGACAAGGAAGAGATGAGGCAATACCAAAATATTTTCTAGAGATCTAATTGTAATAAAAAACTTAAGGTTTATAAATTAAATATATAAGATTGCTTTTGCTCCATTTCTAGCTGTGAGATGTTTAACACAAAATTCAATGAAAGTAAATATCCCTTAGCTTTCAAAATAATACCGAAGGATTTTTACATGGATGATAGGTTAAGTGGGTTTAGATTCCTTGGATGATTTAAAAATTTAGGTTAATATTCTAAATATATAAAATTAAAATTACAAAAATGAATAATCTTATCTGTAATCTGCCAAATATTTGATCCGTTCTTTGCTGAGGTAAAAATGCAAAAGCTTCTAAAACTCCACATTAGTTGGGATAAGAAAGTTCCATTACAGTAACTAAATAAATGGAATTGTTTTAAAGATTTAATTGAAATTTCTAATCTTGATATTACTAGACTCACAGCACTGTCTTTTCATAGTATGTAGAAATAGAACTTCTCATATGCATCTGTTAAGGCGTATATATGGTGCCTGTATTTGTTTAAGATGTTTAATACCATTTGAAATTTCGAAAGCCAGAGTTGGACTTTTGTACAGACTTATTGATTACTTTTTTCTGGATAAATTCATAAGATTAGTTGCAAATAGAATTAGTAAGATTGCAAGTAGGTACATATACAAATGACTCACAAATTACTTTATCCTACAGATGATTAGGTCCAATGTAGAACTGTCATAGATCAATATTAAAAGATAGTTATAATCGGTGTTGTATGATTTAATATTATCAAAATCTGTACAGTGGTTGCAGCGTGATTGACTGACCAACATGAAATTTTAAATAAAAAAAAAGAGTGTGCGTGTCACCTTTACGCGCGATTGAAGTAAAACTTATTTGACGTACGTATCATCGCAAAATAAATTCAAATTCAAAATATGTTTACTAACAAGTAGCTACAGGTTTTTGATTTTTTCGTTTATTATTATTATTTATTGATGAAAGAGTAAAATATTTTTGAGAATACGCCATTTTATTCAAGTGACAACTATTTTGTTTTGTAATTTATCTAAAATTCATTAATTTCAGTTTCACGTTTTAAAATTTTTTAACCAAAATTAACGGTTAGGTTAGGTTAGGTTAGCTAATCAAAAGTTTTGACGTACGTATCGCAAAATGTATCGCAAGGAAGTCAGTAGAAACATAAAGAACTGTGTGTGTGAAAATCATGAGAAATCTGATAATTTCTTCCGTATTTTAAATGTTAACTGTCAATTAATTTTTAACAAAACTAATAGAATAGACCTAATCTTAAAGCAATATGAACCAGACATATTATGTTTATCCGAAACATGGTCTAATAATAATTTAGGCTACATACGATTTAATAATTACTCTGTTACTGTTACTTCAATAGAACTAATAAATCATATGGCGGTGTATTAATTTTGACAAAATCTTCCATAGAAATTAAGAAACACGATTTTTTGACTAATTTATCACTTGAAGTAGATATTGAAATCTCCAGTATCTCTTTTAAAATACTTCAAACCACCTGTTGTATATTAAATATTTATAGATCCCCATCTGGAAATTTCAATATATTTATAGATAGACTTTATAGTGCATTAATTTTCTGTACAAATAACTTTATATCTTTTATTCTTTGTGCAGATTTTAACATTGATTTTTTAAACGATTCACAGGAAAATAAAATGTATGCATATAGAGAACATTTTCATTCAATATTTTTTCATCACTTTCTTCATTAATAAATCCACTTTGTTTATTCATATTTAAAACAAACACTTTATACACAAATTTTAGGCGTAAGACCAACAATGTATTTTAGTTGACAAGCTGTCAATTTGACAGGTCAGCAAAATATGTTTATTATTAATATACAATTTCAGATTTAACTTTTATTTAATATAGTAGGCGGAATCGTGTTAGGTTTTTTGCGTTACATTAGAATATGATGTCACGTCCGTTAGAATTACTGAGTTACCCCTAGTCGTGCCTAAAGAAGTTTTACTTTAAAAAAAAAATTAAAAATAGTTAGGCCTGAGTTACTTGACTAAGGATATACCTACAGAATGATTAAAATTCAATTTTTATATGTAAAATAGACAGTCATTATTATTTTCAATTATATATCTGTGAGAGCCGGATAAAAAGTGTCTTCTAATAATTCGAGATATGTTTCTTCGTTTAAATTTTGTGGCAAAAAAAATTTCCCAACAATACGATCCTCATAAATTCCTGCCCACACGTTAAATTTTAGAGGATGTTGGGTATGTGGTTCTTTGAATACTCTAGAATTTTCGTCAGCCCAGTAACGACAATTGTGCCGATTTACGGTATCTAACATTTACGAAAAATGAACATTCATCCGAAAAATAAATATTAAATAAAAAATCTGTATTCGTATTTATTTTGTCAGTTATAATTTCACTTAAAAACTTTTTTAAAAAAGTTAAACCGCCTTCAAAAAATTTACTCTAAAAAGCCAGAAATAAAATCTTTATTTCTTAATAAAATTGGAACCAACTAGGCATCTGATTTCGATTTCCTTAAAGTCGGCTCCAATTTTTTATATCTTTGTAACTAACATTCAAAAGCTAGATTTAATAGCTAAGATTAAATTAGAGGGTAATTTGCCATTGAAGCCGACTTCAAGGAAATCGAAATCAGATGCCTAGTTGGTTCCAATTTTATTAAGAAATAAAGATTTTATTTCTGGCTTTTTAAAGTAAATTTTTTGAAGGCGGTTTAGTTTTTTTAAAAAAGTTTTTATTTTATTATTTTTAGTTGCTACTTGATTCATGATGTAATATTTTCAAAGACTTTCAATAACCGTGCAAGAGGTACTGAGTTTAATTCCCAACAATCCCGATATGTACCAATGTGAGTTTTTGGAGACATAAGTAAATTGTCTAACACCTAAAAACACGAAGCACGCACGGTAAAGGAAAACATCGTGATGAAACGTGGAATAAATTGTCTAAAATTACCAACTCGCAGTAAGCAAGAGAATTGATTAAATGCTCATTCCTTTTCCTTGTGAGAACAGGTCTTTGGCTTTAGAGTGGGACAGTAATGGGCTAATTATTATGTTTTTATGTTATACATCATTATTAACAAATTAACGGAACTCCAGAGCTTATTCTGTTGATTTTTGTGGTATTTCTTGAAATATCTTTCACATTGGTGACCAGACCCTAACCAAATTTCTATGGGACCACACGGACACTCTACTCTTTTGAATACAAAAAGATTTTTTCAAATCGGATTATAAATACCGGAGATATTCGGTAATATATATAAAAAGAATAAGGTCAAACTGAGACCCTTCTCCTTATTTCCTGGAATATCTTTCACATTGATGACCAGACCTTAACCAAATTTCTATGGGACCAATGGGACACTCTACTCTTTTGAATGCAAAAAGAATTTTTAAATCGGATTATAATACCGGAGATATTCGCTGAACTGCTGATTTTTGTGGTATTTCTTAAAATATCTTCTACATTGGTTACCAGACCCTAATCAAAATTCTATGAGATCATACGGACACTCTACGCTTTTGAATGCAAAAAGAATTTTTGAAATCGGATTATAAAAACCGGAGATACTCGGTAACATATATAAAAAAAATATGGTCAAACTGAGACCCTTCTCCTTATTTTCTGGAATATCTTTTACATTGATGACCAGACCTTAACCAAATTTCTATGGGACCAATGGGAAACTCTACTCTTTTGAATGCAAAAAGAATTTTTTTAAATCGGATTATAATACCGGAGATATTCGCTGAAATGCTGATTTTTGTGGTATTTCTTGGAATATCTTCCACATTGATAACCGGACCCTAATTAAATTTCTATGGGACCACACGGACACTCTACTCTTTTGAATACAAAAAGATTTTTTCAAATCGGATTATAAGTACCGGAGAGATTCAGTAACGTATATAAAAAAATATGGTCAAACTGAGACCCTTCTCCTTATTTCCTTGAATATCTTTTACATTGATGACCAGACCTTAACCAAATTTCTATGGGACCAATGGGACACTCTACCCTTTTGAACGCAAAAAGAATTTTTAAAATCGGGTTATAAATACCGGAGATATTCGGTAACATCCATAAAAAAAAAAGTATGGTCGAATTGATAACCTTCTCCTTTTTTGAAGTCGGTTAAAAACCGTAGTCGTCTGTCTGGGTCATCTTCATTTATTTCATGTACTAATTGTAATTGTAGGGATAAAGTTTATGACGTTTTAAAAACTTACGAACAAGAGTGCGCAAAAACAGACTCTTCGGCCATTTGTCTTGTACTTGTTGTAGGATTTAAATTAATATGACCAAAAATTACTAATTCTGCAGCTTCAGTGCTCAACCTATTTTCATATTTCTTTTTTTGTTGAGCTATTGACCCAGTTTGATTAAATTTTGTCACTAACTCTAAGATGAAGCATGTGCTTGTCTTCATGAAGCTGATAAAATAAATCCGCTGTTTTTGGCACACCTTCTGTTTTCAAAATATATGGTATTATGGACAAGAAACTAAAAAAAGTGCAATTTTTTGTGTTTTTCCTTTTGTTTTTTGCATTTATTT